>VCCN01001112.1:688427-699283 GCA_006491835.1 Architeuthis dux | reverse complement strand
CCCAGAATTTCCCTCAACGGTCAACCAGACTATTTTCTCTCCACTGAATATTTCCGGTTTTAATTTTTTTATAAAAAACCACAATTATTGCCCACAAAAAAAATCCCTGAGTTTGTCTTTTTTGTTTCCCGGTTTGTTTATCTGTACAAAACATTTATTTTAATATCGTTTTAATCTGTTTTCCCATCTCAGGTGTATAATTTGTTGTTTTGACCTTAATACTCGAGATACCACGATAGGTGTATATGCTTGACAGCATACGTACCATGACACAGTGATTAACTAATGGCTCTAAGAAAATTCAATAAATTGGGCAGAAAGAATTGAAACAAGGTGCAAAGAACAAGCAACAAATATCATTAAAAAAGTCATTAAAAAAAAATGTTTAAAAATGGTTACATTGTCTTGTTCTTCCAACATTCCACTCTGCTCAAAAGCTTCCATATCTTCTGCTTCTTCATCGTCATCTTCATCATCATCATCTGTTGCCCCAGCACCAGAAAGGGTACCTTTGGTAGCATCCTGAATAAATAAAGTAATAAAGAAATTAAAAAGAAATAATAGTAACTTTATGGAACAATTGTAATCATGACTAAATTAGCCAACAACAATGTGGCGACAAAGTGGAAATGGACTCGCCCAAGGAAATGACCTGCTTGAGTTACGGAAAGCAAAAGCCGAGTGAAACGGGCCGCCGACATATATAGACAGCGAGGGATCGGTAGTTCGCTCTTGACTCGCAACTTGAAGCCACGCTTGAATCGTGTTTGGGACTTTTACTGTGAATGACATCGTAGCTGCTCAGAGTTTGTGATAGCTTACCGGTGATAAGCTAGAAAGTGCCCCTTGAAGGAATCATTCCAGTGTTGCAGCATTGACGTGCCATTGGACTCATTGCATCGAAACTGTCAGTGTTTTTCCCCTTCCTGTTTCTACTACAAACTAGAAAGTTACTATTGTTATCTGAATGAAATTCATTGAGAACTTTTGGAGATATCTTGCAGACAGGGAGATATGTGTTTTGGACATAAAACTACAACGTAGGGGAGGTAACCGTGCATGGAGCTGCTCCAAAATTTAATCAGTTCTTGCTTTGCCTATTGTCCACCGTTCCAGAAAATTGTTTAGAACTTTTGGCGCTATCTTGCAGACAGGAACAAATGTGAAGAAACCAACAGTCGCAACCATATACCTTTTTTCAACTTCATTAACAGATGTAAATTATAGTGACAGGGGTAATAAAAAGGATATTAAACAAATTTGTCAATAATTAAATAAAAACTGGTAAATAAACATATTTCAATGATTAGTTGGTGTTTATGTGCGGAAGCTCCTGTTCTGTAAAGTTTTAAAATTACACTAAAATCTGAAATGCCGATGGTTTCAAGAGGGAAAACAAATCTGAAATGCCGATGGTTTCAAGAGGAACAGAAAGGAAAATTTTCAAAAAACAAAACAAACATGATGAGGAGTAAATATTTAAATTTGCAGCCCTCTAGCTCCATTGGTGCGGCCTGTATGCACGATACATACATAGCCAGCAGGACCAGCTTAAAAACTGAAGAAACCTGTTTTGGTGACGGTTTTTAATAAACTTGTGTCACACAGTGAGCTGTGAGGATAGTTATTTGGACGAGCAAGTGTGTTAGAGTAAAGATAATTTATCAACAAACAAGAGTTGGGCTGACCTGTTACTACACACTCATCTCAAAGAAAACTGAAACATTAAAGATCAACCCTTCCTTGATTTCTCTTTTTTATTAGATGAAGCATTGTCAATTATTAATTTTTGACTAGTATTTCTTTCATCTTAATTTTAGTTGCTTTTCATCTAGTAGTATTAGTAGTAATATTATCCCAAATTGTTTTTTTTATTAGATGAAGCATTGTCAACCATTATTAATTTTTGACTAGTGTTTCTTTCATCTTAATTTTAGTTGCTTTTCATCTAGTAATATTAGTAGTAATATTATCCTGAATTGTTTTTTAAGATGAAAGAAATACTACTCAGAAATTAATATTACTCCCTCCTGTTTTTTCCCAGTCAGGTTTATAATTGTAAAATCCCAAGTCTCACATAGCAATATTACTTAGTATAATTGTGCAAGTCATCTGCTAAGATGGGGACTGAACTTTATCTTATGAGTGCTATCCAACTGCTCTAACCACTGAGTTATTTCAGGAAAGGATAAAGAATGTGAAAAGTCATCAAATTATGATTTGATAATCAACTACAAAAGTCATACATCAGCAACAATCAGAAAGTTGTGGCAGACAAACACTCCTAAAAACAAATGTCATCAAATAGAACTATACAAGTGGAAAAGTCAAGTGTATATTACAATGGTCATTCATTTAAAATATAAAAATAAACACTGATTAGCACACAGAATGACTATGCAATATATAAACGTTCGTATCACACTTTGCGCAGCTGAGTCAAACATAAACTTGTGTTCAACAAAACGGATTTCTGAATATTGAAGATTTAGCTCTGTGTGTGTGCCAGCTATTACTACACCATAAATAATAATACTTATAAAAGAATTGCATATAAGCAGACAGAAGTAATGAGAATCAGTCAAACACTACAACCCTTGGACATTTTCATCAACAGCATTTCATTGAAATAGACCAAAGAGTTCAAATACCTGGGTAGCTTCTTCCCTGAAAATGGGAAATTAGACAGAGAGACAGAGAAAATTGAATACAAAAAGCCAAGTCTAAGCTTGCAGTTGTCTCCCCCTCCTGAAACATCCCCACATCCCCAGGGAAATCAATGCCTGGCTGATCAACACCATCTTTCTGCCTTTCTACCAGTGTCAGATATGGACACTAACCAAAGCACAGGAGAGAAAAATCACAACCTGAGAGATGAGGTGCCTCAGATGAGCAGCAAATATGAGAGAGACTTAATCAGCAATGAAAAAATAAGAAAAATCGTTGGAGCAATGCCAATCGACAAATTCATCCAGCAACTGAATTATATGGTTTGGACACCCGATAAGAATGGTAACTGACCAACCAGTGTTCAGGAGCCTACAATGTCAGGTGTCTAGGCAAGAGGACAACCCTGCAGATGTTGGATGAAGGGCATGGCAGAAACACCCAAGTCCCATGGCCTGTCAGTCACAGAGGCGACCCACCAAGCCATTGACCACTGTCTCCACAGCCACAATGGCACCTCGCAGTACACATTGACGATAAAATATTTTTTAAATAAAATAAAAAATAAAATTCTTTAATGAAGCATAAATGTATAAAGTTGACATGAAGGCATTTCTAAGTATCACTGGTTGTAAAACTTAAAAAGGAATCAACAAAAATAAAACAAAACACTCAATAGAAACATCACGTGACCAACATCTTTTGGCAACATGCCGTGTTGGGGGTGATCAATTAAAGAATTAGAAAAAGGGGTGATCAATGAATAAGTTACTTCTCAAGCCTTGTATTGGCCAGTGATGACTAAAAAAGTCTGAATTTTCAACAAAAAAAAAAAAACAAACAAAAAGTTTTCTTCTAGACATAATAATGAATAAATGTTGAAATTTTCAGCCCTCTAGCTCCATCAGTGCAGCCTGTACATGTGATACATACATAGCTAGCCAGCCAGCCAGACCAGCATAACAACCTTTTGGTTGACCTTTTCTAATAACCTAACAAGCTGAACAATAGGGAATTACATTGTATCGTGATAAGAGCTTGTTGATAAAAGTCTGTTATCTCATCTAGGCCGAATTCTGTCGCTTTAACCCCTGTTAACCAGCTGAATAACATTTGTTTTGTGGCAACACAGTCCAAGGGAAATAACCATTTTCTTATTCTTTAGATTAGAAAAAGAACATCAATACAATTATACAACATAAAAACAAAGCAGACTTATTTCCACACTTCCTTTGTTTTTAATGGCTGGATGGGGCTTATTTATAGGAGGACTGAAATATCTGTAAGCACAGTTGTAATGTTCTAACGGAAGTGCTCTCCAAAAAGGAGAGCAGGAAGACTATAAATTGCGAAAGCCATATTGCCTTCTAACGGAAGTGCTCTCCAAACAGGAGGAGGTAATACTGTAAGTACTGGCGCCATCTTGCTACAAGATGTGACTCAGAACAACTCTGTGTTGCACAGACCATGACTCTTTGCGACACAGACCATAACTCCTTGTTGAACAGACGAAGATTGCCTTTACAACAGTAAGGAATTTGAAACCTGGAAAGATCTTACCAGGTCTCAACTAGAAAGTAGTTAAGAAGTTCATACCTCCGACAATGCCATTATCACTCAAAACTGACCAATCAGGTTACAGATCCCAGACTATGTTGTGACAAAAGCTTGTAGTAATTATTTATCAGAGACAAATTATCAATAGTTTGAAAAACAACTATAATCATTATGATGATGTCATTACTGTATTATTTCATCCAAAAAGCCGCAATGTTAACAAAATCACAAAAAGATTCCTGGATCCACCCCAAAAGTTAATCAATTGTTCCTTGGCCCATGGCACACCTTTCCATAAAATGTCATTGAAATTCATTGAGAACCTTTGTAGATATTGTGTTGATAAAAAAACCCAGACAAACATGGGTGAATACATAACCGCTGTCCAATTTCATTGGTAAATATCTCATGAATAACTTGATCTATTGACAAGTCATTGACAGTACTAACAATAGTTTGAGGGACTTGGTACTTTCCGAATGTCTGGGTCCGTAATTTCTTACAAAAATGAGTTGGTTCACCCTCCCATTATATTTTGGTTAGTTTTAATTGAGTATAAATGTTTGCTAAAATTCAAATTAAATTTCATGAATTGTGATAAATGATTATAGTGTTATTTATGAAGTCATTGAAAATGAATATTACTAAATAAAATCTTTAAATTTTTTTATTACGACAAAAGTCTGAAAACAAAACCACCATGAAAAAATTTAAAAAGTACAATAAAACAAACATTCTCTAAAATATTTTCTATAGTTTTGAGAAGGGTCATTAATATTCAAATGGTTCTGCGCTATAAGGGCTACCCCACTTTAAACATAACTTGTTTAACCCATCACAGTCGGATTTTACACCTGAAGAAGGCCGAAGAATGGATCGGCTGAAACTCATTTTTATAAAATAACTACAGTCCCAGACAATCAGAAAGTACCAGGGAGAAGTCAAAGATTATAAAATAAGGATGTACTTGCCTGTGGATCCATATTCATATCGGCAATAGCATCTGACACAGAAGTTACTGTCGAGTCTATGAAAGAAAGATAACAATAAGTTCACCTCTTGGTAATTGTGAATTTTTAAAAAGCAATACTGATTTTTGTACATAAAACTAACAAATATATTCCAAGTGAATTGTTTTGCAAGCTCATCTTGTGGACTGATGCATTGGTGTAGAGAGCTCAATCCTCATTGAGTGTCACAATACTGTGGCCTTGTGCCAGACTAAGCTAAGCTCAGTAAATAAACTCTCAGAAATGTTACTCTCTGAGAAGTATTACTGCCAACAATATACAGGGTGTTCCATAAGAGATGCTCAATGTGTCCCAAAATTAACACTAGTTCTATCTAAGGGAAGCAACTATTTAATAGTTTTTAATAATAATTTAATAGTTGCTTCCCTTACAACTGGCATTAATTTTGGGACAAATCAGGAATTACTTCTGTGACACCCTATATATTCAAGGAATGAGTGTGTATAGCTATCTGCTACTGACTAAATTTAACCAGACCTTGTTTATTATAGGAATATTGCTAAAGGTAGAAAAAATTAAAAGATCACATTATATTTAGCAAATAAAACATAAAAATAATGAAGGTACGCAGAAGATATGTGCCATAAATCCATGGGAGAGCAAAGTATAACAATATAATGCTTTTTTTTCTCCAGCTGTCAGGTAGAATGATGAAGAAAACTTCTTTTTTTTCCATACTTCTTTTGAATTATGATTCATCTTCAATCATAATTCAAAAGAAAAATGGAGAAAAAAAATGTTTTCTTCATCTAAATAAAATAATTCTTCCTATAGATAATATTTTACAAAAAAAAAAAAAATGTCTGTCATTATATACTATACAAGCCTGGTTATGAGAATTCCCAGGTAGCTACTTGCTTTGTCAAATTCTTAAACTGTTCACTGATAAGTATATTTTTTAACTCCTGTGCTGGGTTTTTCTTGTAAAAATAATGATGAAAATAGAAAGTCTTCATTGCATGTTTAAAACAGTTTTATTTTCATACAAATAACTAATATGTACAACAGAATATCTAATAAATGTAGAATATATATATATATGTGTGTGTGTGTTAAAATAAAAAGAATAACACACTATTGTAAGACAAGTTATCTCATCCATGGCAGTGAACAGGTTAAAGCCAGCTTTTCTCATAAAGAAAGAAAAAGTTAACTACCAAAGGAAAGTGTAAGAATATATATACAGGGTGTCACAGAAGTAAATCCTTATTATAAGGGAAGCAACTGGTCTGTTTAATTAGCAAAAGTCTCAAATTTTACTGGTAATTTTAGGCCGACTTCCTTCCCTTAGATACAAGGCCATTTCTATCTAAGGGAAGCAATAGCATTAAAATTGGAGACTTTTGCAGACAAGTTGCTTCCCTTATAATAAGGACTTATTTCTGTGACACCCTGATATAGATATGTAAAAATCAAGATCTTGTTAAAGCAATTTGCTGTTCATATTTACTTTTGCATCTCATCCTTTTTTATTAATTACTACCGGGATCTACCATAAAATCCACCCGATAGATCACCCATCAGTGGTTATTTTAGGTGGGCGTTTATTTGGCGGTCAAATTTTTGTAGATGAAAATTTGAACGCATCTATGTTTTAGTGCACTTTAGTATAAAAAAAACTGGACAACTTGAATACGCATATAATAATTAAATTCGAAATATCTGTCAATTCATTATATAAACAAAAAGTTGCTTCAAAGGAATTAATTTGCTCGATATTTCTTCACTATTGCTGAATAAGTTTGAAAACAAACAAGTTATATTATTTATTTATTACAAAAATTAAATTATTTTTTTGTATTTGCAGGTACTAAATCCAATCTATATAATATATAGACTGTATTTAGTATATATATATATGTTCGGCTCTCATAGCAACTTAAAAAGAAAACACTGTCCAAAGTACCAAATACGATTAAAACGAGTTGTTATTGATAGTGAAGTGAATAAAAACATGCGAGTCATAACTTTTATTATGCTCAATTTAGTAGTTGCGATGGCCTTTGAATAATGGCCCATGGCTATTATTTGGTCCATTTTTTTCCCCGCCCAAATTTAGCTGTTTTTCTGTTTTACCGCCATTTATGACTACAGGGAATGTGTAAAATTGATACAAGTATTTCCAGTTGTACAAAATTAAAGACAGTAATACCCCCTACCTTTTTTGAATAACAGAAATTAATAGTCATGGTGGATAGTTTTTATGTCATAAATAGGCACAGTATTAGTTTCAGTTGAATAGTACAAAGCTTCAAATTTTAAAAAAAGAGAAAATTTAAGTATTTAGCCGTTCACATCAAAAGGCTAACAATTTACCATCTTGGAGTTAAGACAGAAACCTTGCCATATGATTACCTGCAAAATGATGAGTATCCACCCAGCCACCATCATCGTCATCTTCATCCAGAACTTTCTCTATTTCATCTGAATGATTATCTACTTGCTTTACTCGTTTGTAGCAGGGAACTGAAATAAAAGCAAGAAAAATTCAAATTCTTTTTTAAAAAAATCATACATATTCCAAAGGGAAGGAAAGCAGAAGACACGTGAATGCAGTATTTTTCAACCTGTCTCATATTGCAAAGGTGCCATATCCTTTGATAAGATTACAATAACTTTTTTGAGGGAACAATTGCTTATGAGCTGCAATGCTAACCAGCTCAGGTATACAGGGTGAGCATAAAGTCTTTCCCGGATTTCAAACATATAGACGCCATTTTGATACTGGTGATTGCAGCGCGACCTGCACAGAAAAACAAATTCTATTAATTGGTCTATATCTTGCGACAGCATTCATGTTTCTATCTAGCATAGTTTTTAAGATACGAGTGTACATAATCAGAGAAGGATTATATGTTGTATAGTGCCTTTTACACGTTCTGCTGCCATGGGTCATCTCATCGTGGATTGCTCACTTGCGGGAGGAAATGCTGAACTTGGCGAGAAAGGAAGGACTCGAAAGTTGTTTGTAAAATTATGCGACATTTTTATGTTACATTCGGCCGGAAAATGAAGAGTGGGAGAGAGATAAGGTGTGCCCGAAAGACGGTTCCCAACAGGGGGAACGTGGTCTTATGCCTTCCCAGCCCTAGGTGGTCTGCCTGGGTCTCTGTCCTCTTCTTGAGTTTTCTTCGGCTCTGAGCTTTATAGGGTTTCGAACGCCCGCGCTTGTGTCATTTCTGGTTTCCACATCCTGTTTTTTTGGACAGCCACGCATATACATATTTCCTAAGGTCCCCGGGTCACTTCCACTTCCGCCCAGGTGTTTAGCCTGGAAATGACCTTTCATGACAGTATATCATAACATAGACTTTATGCTCACCCCGTACTAAAAAGCCAATTTTTTTTACACAGGAAAGGAGGGACCTGTTCAAATCATCAACTATACTGAAAACAATCATGAAAATAGACATCTTCAAGCAATTATTTTGTTAAAATTCATCAGACATGATTTTTTTTTAAATTTTAATACTAGCTTTTTATGTAACCCATAACAGGAAGGATTTTATTAAACAAAACGGACAAAGTAGGGAATAAGCACCCCAAAATTGACTGAATTGAAATGGACACATTTTACCTCGACACCGGATAATGTCACTGAAACGTCAGCAGTCTTACCAAGATAAACAAATACATGATTTTTTTAGAAAGCTTTAACTTTGCAGGGACCTTTTTTGACAAGTTCAAAATTAAAAGAGTGGGATTGAAATGAATAATCTTTTTTTTTTAAACTTTTTTTCATCCAGTCCAGAAAAATTATGAGCAAAATAGAAAGAAAACAGAAGCAATTTTAGAGTTTTTTTCCGAAAATGTTTACGTCACAATGTTGTTTCAAAATGTTTACGTCACAATGTTGTTTCAAAATGTTTACGTCACAATGTTGTTTCAAAATGTTTACGTCACAATGTTGTTTCAAAATGTTTACGTCACAATGTTGTTTCAAAATGTTGTTTAAATATTTTAAACAGACGCTACTCCTCATAATTCTGAATATAGTAAAACACAAAATGAAACCTGAAAGGGATAATCAGTTTCGATATTAAAGTTGACAGAGACTTGAATATCAAGATGAAAAAAGTAGTTTTCATTCATCATTTCATTTTTTATTTTTTAAATTTAAGAAAAAGAAATGAATACTTCAGCCTGGTAAAGAAAAGTTCCTAAATAAAATAAATACGTTGAAAGGAAGACAAAAATCGAATGCATTTTAAGGAAATTAAAATTTCAATAATACTACATAAATCAGTTTGATTTTATTGTAATTTACAGTATTATTTTTGTTAAGAGTATTTTTTAAAAAGTTTAAATAAAATCAGAGTTTTTATGACTTCTTTGCTGAGCAAGTCTAAAGGAGTGAGTATGTCATAAAAACTCTGATTCATTCACTCTAATGATCACATCTATAATGACACACTGAGTTCTGGCAGTGGGAATGAAACAATCATGGTTGTATTTTAGTGCCGACTGCATTTAACCACTCCCCTCTTAAATTTAATCATTTTCTTCAATAACAAACTAAATATTTCTGACCGCAGGGGAAAATACTGGATGATTAAGCACCAAATTTTGCAATTTTTGACCTAAAATTTGTTTTAGCAAGCTTTGGCATTCAATCTGCAGGTTTTGCACTGAAAAATACAAAAAAGGATTGTCTGTGGTCAGGAATTAATACAAGCATTACTGACAGTCAGAATAAGGTTATTATAAGTATAGTTATTTTCTAAGACCTCTTAAAAGGCTATATCCATACTGTCAAAAGCTTGGTAGTGACAATTTTATAGTTATTTTCTAAGACCTCTTAAAAAGCTATATCCATACTGTCAAAAGCTTGGTAGTGACAATTTTTACAAAAGAAATTGAAACTAGATCATTCCAGCACAAACAGTACAGAGCAACGATTGGTTCAATAGTGAACAAGGTTGTCCTATCTTTTTCTTACAGGAGACTGAAAAAGAGATAAAGGACTATCATTGCCCACACATCAAACAGAGAATCAGATTCAATTCAGTCTACAATCAGATTAATCCATTTGCAGCTCAATGGTTACAGTGTCATAGTTATAAATGATTGCCAATGAGACAAAAAACATGGGATTAAAGTCACCAATAATTTGAATTATGGGATTTTTCTATGGCTTTTTGAAGCGAACTGAATAATGCTTAGGTTCATTTCTATTTCAAATAAGTTTTTAGGTACACATACAATAGTGGGGTCCAAAGATAAAAAGAGAAAGATGAAAGTGCATATCAAGTAAAAAAAAAAGATTTTTTAAAAATTCATAATGGCTCCTCGCAAATAAATTTCCTTTTATTTAAGATTATTTCAAAGACAAAACTGTTTTTTTTAAATTTCCTAACCATTGTAACGGGAGTAACTTTATATTGACTCAGCTGTGAGACATGGTATTGAGGTCTGAGGATTTTGTTTCAATATACAGTTTCTCCCCTTACCACGGCTAGGAAAGGACATTCTTACGAGACACTATATATATGGCTTGGGTTGGCGAACAAAGATTTCAGGGATGGCCCTCCACAGCATTTGGACGATAGTGGGCAGGATCAATGTGTGGAGTAAACCTCCAACCTGTGCAGTGTAGTTTTA
>VCCN01001112.1:672153-682323 GCA_006491835.1 Architeuthis dux | reverse complement strand
TTATTAATGGTGAAATACGTTCATGTCCGTAATTGGCTGTTTTGTGTTGTCCAATCAGTGCCTTGTTCTTTTTGTGGGCGTTTTAATTTTTCAATTGCTTTTTTTGATGTGGTCATCTATTTTCAATGTGGGGTGTTGGACAGTTTTATTATCATTTTGTCTCTGTCAGCCGTTTTCAAGCCAGCCAGGATATTAATATATATTATGTGTATAACACTTTTCAATGAGCGCACAGATACCAAACTGATCCTAGGCAGAAGTGCCGTGGAGTGACACTTTGATCCTAGCTAGAGACAGACAGACACTACACTTTGATCCCCAGGCAGAACTCCCAGATACTCTGATCCTAGGCAGAAGTGCAGATCCATACGCAAATAATCCTGTCATTTTTGACTGGTACTATGCTAGTTTTACATATAAAGTAAAATGAAAGAAAAAGTCATTTCTCTCTTTCCATCTTAGAGATCAAAGGGACTAGGCGAGGCAGAGTAGGCAACAGTCATACACAAAAGAAGTCTACTCAACTTGTTTCCCCCCTACTGATTATTACACGGATAAATAAAAGGATTAGACAAAAAGCTAGTTAATAAATTTTCCTTGACTAGCAATAAATACTATAAATAAAGACCGGCAATGTATAGTGTAGTGTTGAGTACTCTCACTACTACTGTGACATCACCTCCCACCCACATCTTATTCGGTGGAGTGCCAAGTTTATAAATGGAGGAGTACACTATTTTTATTAAATTTGACTAGTTTTTACCTTCATCCTAATTTTAGTTGTTTTTATACAACTTATTAATTCGGGCCACTGTTTCTATGGCAACGAATAACAGCACAATCGGAAATAAAGAGTAAGCCTTCAGTGAGAACGAGACTAGTTTACGCCTGGCTGCTTTTTACCAATCGGCCACAAAGACTTTATGGATCAGCAGAAGCTGATTCACACTTATAAACTCATTCCCTACAACCGACATTCTGTGCCATATTTAAGTTGTTAATTGATCGACCCTTGGTGGGTCATTTAGTGCCGGATTCAGTAGGGGAGGTGAATCCCATGTCCCCGTGACTAGAGACCTGAGGGGGGAGAATCCCAAATCCCTGTCACCGAGACAAATGCCACGAGGACCGGGATAAAGGGGTGAGGTGGGGTGGAGATCCCAAAAGCTTCTCAGGATGAATCCTGAGCATGCTAATGGTGATCGCCTCCCGACCAGCTGGCAAAGATATCCTCTGCAACTTCTCCCAGGACGATACCCGAGCATGCCACAAGGACCCCCGAAGGGCCGTGGTTCTCTGACCTTCAAGGCCATGGTGGTTTCGAAGAACAGATACTACACTTTGATCTTAGCCAAAAGGCTGCAAAGCAATCCTAAGTTGTTAATAAAAAGTGTTGTGTTATAATACTTCATCCAATAATAATAAAGATTGATTTACAATTGAGTAGTCGATGAGTCTTCAGTTTTGAGTCTTGCTTTGTGCAAGTCACATTTTGAGCATAGCCATATTCTGGGAGCAGAGGTCGAAGTCATTGTGAACAGCAGTGAGAGTGAAGTCGTTTTTGAGCGATACGTTAGTGAACTGGAGTAACGGTTCAAGTAACCAGAAGTTACTTGTTACTTTGTGTAAACCAGAGAACAACAAAGACGCAAATATATATCTCTTAGATGGACTGTCTTACAGGGCTAAAGGGCTCCAACTGTCCCGTTATTTACCTATATCTGGGATGGGTGGATTCATGGTTTTCCCCAAGGGCATTAGTGTGAAGTGAACGCAAACAGCCTCGGACAAAATTTGAACTCAGTCCACCAATTCAATTTTCAATGCCAGTAACCATTACACCACTCATAAATACATTAAATGCATATGTATGTATGTATGTATGTATCTATCTACATGGAAATGTCTCTCTGCAACTAACCTTGCAATTTGCACATGTTTGGAAATCTTACTGGAGTAAGTGTATGTATTCCTTTCTATTCAAGCAAAGCACATTATAATTCAAACTTAGATGGTTACACAACACACAAATGAATGTATATTTGACGATGTTGGCATGTGTTTGAAATTAATTTTGACTGTTTTTCTAAAACAACAAGAACAATCCTCACCAAATTTAGGGGAGTAAAGATTAACATTCCCCTACCATGATTTGAAATCACAACCAAGGATTGGTAGCCGGCACTCGTACCAACTGAGCCAAACTGACATATCGACGAAATTCGTCTTACAGATACGCAAGGGCTTATTTCATTCTTATATACTAAGAAAAAATATATTTTATAATTTTTTAAATTTATTAGATATACAAAGCAAAAGTTGCAGTAATCATCTTCAGTCGGAATAGAAGTAGGAGTGGAGTTTAACCCTACAGCAGCCAGGCTTGTTTTTAAGAAAACTGTGCAGAGAAGCATCAACATGCAAAAATTCACAAACTTTATAAAGAAAAAAATGACATCCACAAAGAAAGCATTAAAATATTAATAACAAGCCTGGCTGCTGCAGGGTCAAACACCATTCCAACTTTTGTATTGTATATTAAATATGATAAATTTTCCTTAATATCTAAGACTTGTCAATTTAGCTCAGTTAGTAAGACACCAGCCTAGCAATCACTAGGTTGTGAGTTCAAATTATGGTAGGGGAACAGAGATTTTACATCACAAATTTTGGTGAGGATTGTCATTCTTGTTACGGTAGGAAAGTAAAGTCAACTCCTGATTGTCTTGGAATTTGCAAATAATTATAATATAAATTCTATGAATAGGAAGTGACTTGATATCGAGCATAATGGCCGCCTAAAGCAACCTTAAAATAAAATCTATTAATTGTTATATTTCCATATTCAGCTGGAGTCCTTAAAATCAAATACAAACAATATTTTGGATGAAATATTTTTTTCATAGATCACTTAGTTTATTTTGTCACAACATTAAAAAAAAAAGTTAAATATAATGAACAGTGTGAAACCTATATATCCCCGACTTTTCTTTACAGTGATTAACTAGTATCTAATTATTAAAATGTATATAGCATATTCAATAATATTATAATCTATACATATAAAACCAAATATGCAAATGAGTATGTTCGTTTGGTTGTCTGTAGTTTCTGCTAGCTGAGATCCTACAATTCATAATGGACTGGTCCACATGAGATAGATTGTACAACCAATAATAGAATTAAAGGGTGGAAAAATATGCCGTTCCCATATCAAGTACACCAACCAAATTCAACAGACAACCTGTGTGTCAACGCAACAATGTCCTTTCGATTTCCTTTGATGTAGCCAACACAGTGAAGAAGAAATTGGAAGGGGAAAGGTAATTACTGGCCCAAAACTTGCAAAAATGGCCAAATGCCAATACTCACAAAAAAAAAAAAAAAAAAAAAAAAAAAAAAAAAAAAAAAAGAAAATAGTCAAAATGGCTCAAAATTGAAATATGGCCAAACCAAAATGTTCATGGCCAAATTTGGCAAGGAAATAAGTTTCTTTCATACCACACAATGCCAGTGGTGACTTTTCTTAAGTTGAGACTAACAAAAAACTGAAAATTAGGATACTTGAATTCATAAAAAGAAATTACCTAATAATAAAAAAAATCGCTTTTCGCTGATCCATACATTAAAAAAACCCTCAATTTTGATGGGTATATGCTAGTACTATATGAAAGATATAGAAGGTTTTGGTGGATGTTAAAAAAGATGTTATGCATGACCAACAAGACATTCTGAACAAGCAGATGGTTATTGGAAATGAGGTTTTATTCAGGTTTAAACACTATGATTATTACATGTAAAGATGAAATTGTATCGTAAAGATGAAATTGTATCACAAACATTGAGTTAAAATACATTCCATTACCTCTAATAATATAAGATTAGCTAGACCCATAGAAATTCCATGGGTGTTGAAAACTAAGATTATAGATTATCTCATGCCTCTATCTTTTCATTCTCTGCCTTACCCCTTCCAATCTTTGTTGCTGATCCATGATTTTATCTAAATAAACATGGATTAGTTTCATATGGAAAAGACCCCCCTCAGTAAACTACATAACTTTCTTTCCACCTTATTAAACTACCTTTCTACCCTCTCTTCCAACTCCTTCCGTAAACTACTTTTCTCTCCTCTTTCTTTCTAAATAAAATAAGGAATATTTTAAATAAAATAAGGAATATTTTAAATAAAATAAGGAATATTTTTTATTTATTTAATTTATAGTTTAAGCTATATTATAATATATTTTCATAAAAATCTTGTTTGCTAAACCGAATCTTAGCCCAGAATTTTGTAATTCCATAACGTAACATAACCAAGAAAAAAAACGAACAAAGAGAACCATTTCACAAAACCATATTCAAATTTCTGCATTCCAAAAGATCTCATGATTAGACAATTTTTTTTACCAATGAGAGTGTCATGAACTTGACAAGTGTATTAATAGTATGAGGATTAATGATCCGATTTGTGTGTGTTTGTTACTGTGACACAGCAAATCATAACACATTTTGTGGTAATACAATACCATTAAAATCCTCTAACTTAGAGAATAAAACAATTTCCAGTTCAATTGGGCCAACAGTTTCCGAGTAATTTTTAATTAAGAATAAATTGACAAAAAAAAACAACAAAAAAAACAACAAAAAATATCTATCCAAGGGAGATAAGTCCAGGTCTATTAACTGCTAATTACAGAGACTTTTCCATGAGTTTTCTTAAGAAAATAAGAGAAATAACCAGGAAAGAATCCAAGACCTGTCTGTACTCTTCACCGTCAGCCATAGTGATACACCAGTGACGATACTTTTTTAATAATAATTAATAAGAATAATCAAGCTTAGCGATAATTAGTATTTGCAAATAATTATAATATAAATAGGAAGTGACTTGACTCGAGCTGAGGGCCACCGAAGGCAGCCTTTAAACTTTCCAGTAACTAAAAATAAAATAAAAACAGATAATAATACTTTAAACTATGGCTTCAGTCTAATAATATTATTTCCATTTTTATTGTGCTTTGTATCATTGAAAAATAGTTTTGAGCAATACTTTATAACGTGCACAAAAATACAGATGTTAACTTTTGATCACGTGTCATGTCCATGATGTCCTACTCCTAAACAATCATTGATTAGAAAGTTTTTCTTTCTTCAAGAAGTACTGGCATTGCTAGTGTCAGGCTATCATTAAACCAGTTAAATATACACTTTTTCCTTCGCAATTTGGCGTATGTTGAACCAAAAAAAAAAAAAGTACAAGTAATTTAAATACAGAAATGTTTTTATGAATCGTATATTTGGGCGATCCTGTGAAACAATTATCCATTAGTCAGAGGTAGTAGAAGTCTTTTTAAATAATAAATTAAATATTTAACACGACAATTCCATTCTTTCGTGAAAATCATGACTTGAATAAAAAGCCGAAAATTCCAACTGGTGTTTCATTATAAATTGCAAATGAAACACGAATAGCTGCTTTTTTCAGTCTAACAAACAAAAACAACACGAAAAAGTGATGTTAGTCAGTGTTGCCAATTTAGCGCGTTTCTTGTTTCGGCAAGCGCTGAATTAGCGCGTTTGCGACTAAAACATTCTGGCCGTTTTTAGCCATTTCTGGCGATTTTTAAAAAATTTAGCGCTTTTGGGCAGTCAAACTAGCGCGAAAATATTTTTTGAGTTGGCAACACTGGTTAGTCAGTGAGAGAGTTTCTAACCACATGAATTTGACAGACGATGTCGTCATGTCATTGTTTATTTTACACTTGTAAGTAAATGAACTTGTATATTTTTAATTAAGAAGGAAAAAATGACTTCGAAACATTTTCTGAATGAATTATTTTCCTGGTATCTGCATTATTCATTGATAAACCTAAAAGGTGGTCATATGACTAATAACATATTTATTCCTTAAAGGTAAAAGGACCTTTTGAAGAAATGGATTTTTTAATTTTTGGTCTGCATCATATCGACTGGTGTTAGCAAATTATTTTGTTGTGTTGTATGTATTTTCTGTCAGTCAAACGTTTTAAATAAAATACAAACAATGCTTTTTTTTTTTTAAACGATCGGCAAGAACAATTTTAAAAATATATATAATGTGTCAACTTTATTTTTTTGGACGGTGTCGATATTTGGGGTATTACCAAAGCAAAACGTGTCAGGTTGTACGATTGTGATGTGATAATATGGTAAACCGTTTATCTATATTTATTCATATTAAAGTAATAATAATATGAATTTTGTATAAAGTGGTGGATACTACGAGTAATTATTTGGTTTAGGTTCGGAAAAAAAAAAAGGGTAAAGTAGACACAATTATTTAAGCTAACGGAACAAATGAAAGCAGAAAACTTGACCATTTAAAACTGTATTTTATTACAAAGGATATTTAGGGTTGCAATTTTTAACAAAAAAGAATTTTTTTTTTCAAATTTGAAACACTAAAATGACTATACAGTTGAAATTAATATAAAAATAAATGAATTTTCTTTGTCATTTCTAACATTATTTCTCCACACAAACTCATGTAAATAAGTAAATGGTCTCCTATTTGTTCCAAATTGTCTGCGTAATTTATCACGTACACTACAACGTCTATACTAGTTACCTCCCTTTTTTGCGAACCTAAACCAAACAATTACCCTACGACGAAGCAACAAAGAATGAAATTATTTCGCTGTACACAACACAGGTGTGTATATATACATCATTGAAACAGTGAAAAGATGTTTGTAATAGCAAAATTCTATATTTAAACAGGGGGAAATTATGGACGTAGGAGGATTTTAAAAGTAGGTTTCTCTAGTCTGTCTCTTCGGATAGGATTGATTTTAATTGAAGGATTTCAAGCAGAGTTGCCAATTTAGCAGTGCAAAAAGCGCTAAATTAGCGCGTTTGCGCCTAAGACATTTTGGCCAGTTTTAGCGTCTTTTGGCCATTTCTGGCTATTTTAAAACATTTAGCGTTTTTTGGCAGTCGAAAATATTTGTTGAGTTAGCAACACTGATTTCATGTTCAACATCATTTTGTTTCATTTTGGCACTAGAAAAAAAGGATCGAATTTATTTTTCGAAAAAATTAGATTTCAGAGTTTATGCAATAATTAATAATTGAGACTATTTTTCAACGATTGGTATTTTAAAATTTTTGGTAATTTCATAATTTTTATTTGTGAACGGAAAGATTTTTTAAAAAAGAAAGAATTTTCAAAAATCTCATGAAAGAGTGAAGATTTATATGCAAATTCAACAAATGTAAAGAAGCCGGCCTAAGAGGGTTTTAGTATTACCGACTTAATAGTTAGTAGTAAGTATTATTAAAAGATTAGCAGCCCCCCCCCTATGACTAATCACTGGATGATTAAAAATTAACTCGATTCACGTGGAAATTGAAACTGAGGCGATTTATTTATTTTTTTAAACATTAAATTATGTTAAGAAGAGAGATCTTAAGTTTTGTCCCAAGCATTCATTGAACTGGTGAATCTCGTTAATCACAACACAAAACTTATTTCAAACCAAGTTTAAAAGAGAGAGTGAGAAAGAAAAGCTTACAATAGCAACAACAAAAAAAAAGGGGGGAAAAAGTAAAAGTCTGGGGTTCAATTCCACAAACCGGATTTGCGAGGTTTATTACCGAAAATCCATTCCGAGTAAAAAGAAATAATTAAACCAGAATTTTTATTTTAAAAATCATCCAAATGGTCAGCTTTGAGTTCTCTCAAAAAGGAGACAAAAATAGACTTAAACAGTAAAAAATAAAAGACTGTTTTAATTGTAACTTTCATTATGTTACAATGTAACATAACATTAAATATAATATTATTTTGTTATTAATAATATCTTAAACGTATTGATAACAAAATCGCACGTAATATCTTTGAGTCGTAAAAAGAAAATTATCTTTTGAAAGTGGGATTATAAATGAACAGTTATGAATGTTATTGTTACGTCTATTCTCATTATTATAAAAAATCATTTTAAAATTAATAATAAAAACAATTCGGGTCTTTTCTCTTACCTTGAGAACAGGTGTTAGGTATCCTGCCACCCCCAGGGCAGTTCCTTTAACAGCATTAATCATACTCTGCATGGTGACAACGATTTGCTTTCGATTTTTAAAAAAATGATGAGAATGAATATATGAGGAGGAGACAGTAGTTTTAACGAAGACTTGGACTTTATCACTTAATAATTTTAATAGTAGCCAAGGTGAATAATAGACATCAGAAAGAAAACGGTGTCTGCTAAGATTTTAAAGACAGACTTAGGTAAAACTACGATCAATTTCTTTGATCACCCCTTTCTAAATTGGCTTTAAATTTACACCCACGTATATTTACAGAATATTTATCTAAAACTAGTCAATAAACAACAAAAATATCCTTTTTTCCCTTTACTGAACCCTATAGATGTGATGGTTACTCAGCTCAGTGGTAGAAGCTAAATTTTTTAAACGTTTCTTCTACCCACCCACCTAACTTTTTTGTGTGTATCTTGCCTTTTCTACACCGATACCAATTCAATACAATTAGCAAACAAGTATAAAATTTAGAAAATTCAGCAAATAATATCTATATTGTATCTGAAATGTCAGAAATATATTCTTCTCTCTAACAGAGAGACCGACTCATTTTCAAAGAAGAAGCGATATTTACCAACTCCAATATACCACAACGACGGATCAATCTTTTTTTTTCGTGACGATGACAAACGTATATTCACTAAATCATACATAAAATCTAATAGGCCCCTAAAACGGAGCAATAATAGGCACCTGATCAGTACTAAGAATTGGAGTTACTTAGGAATAATATTAAAGTCAAGTCAGTATTTTGAATCGTGGAAAACCTAAAATGGTGAATAATAGTAGTAATAGGACGGTGTTCGTTGGGCTCCCCACCTCCTACAAAACAGCTGCTCCTCCTCCTTATTCGCAACTATTCGAGCACTATATAAACCAGCAGTCTATCTGATATGCATTCAAATGATATTAAATAAAACCTCTTCCCATAAAACAACACGGGAAGGGTTTAAGGCGAACTCCTTGGTTTCACTGTCGTCCAACGAGGAAAACACCACTTTTTTTATGATTCCGGTTGGCTGAGTTACCTCCCTTGATTCCTGTCGTCAGCAAAAGTACGATGCACTACACGGGGTATAAATCATTCTGGTCTTTATCACAGAGGTCATTTTGTGATTGTGGTGTTTTCTGGTACATCTTCTTTGTTGTTTTTGGACCAATCATAACAAAATACGGTAAGATACTGAATCAAAATAATATAACCAGTAAAAGAGAACTGGAGAAATTGTAAGAATGGAAATTGAAAAGTTATTTTAGTTTGAACAGTGAACACTTGAGCCCCCAGCCCATCAGAATATTACTCGGGTATAAAACGAGTCTCAGAAGTCTCTCATTTTTAAACAATTGTTTTGTATTTCCAATCTATTATGCTTATGTTTGCTTCCAGCGAATTCGATAAGTTCACACAACCCAATAACTAACTAATGAAGATAATATACTTTATTATTATCACAGATGGCCATCCATAGATAATTATATTAGTGGAGGGGAGTTAACTGTAATGTTTTGTTTTTTTTTCTTTATTTTTATGGCATTTATTTAAAAAGGAAAAATCTTGTTTCGTTTATTTACTATCGATATTCATAACTTATTCGGCAAATTATCAACAAATAACTCTAAATTATTCGTTTATATTTTCGTTCTAGATCTTTATCATAATAATGTTAATTATTAATTAAAATAATTATACAAATCTAGGGAAAATGGCTATTTTTTTTTCATATTTTGCTCTTTTTCCATTGAGTATTGTCTTTCATTCCAATTCTTTATCAGTAAAATAAATTGGAGGTCATTTTTTCCGGGCAATAAAGAAATGTGTGGAGAAGACAGGGAAATGGTGTTGATAATAATTGTTATATTGAAGGGTATACGAGTGATCTCCCCTTCGATATAACCTGATTCGATTTCATTGTCCATGTACAAAATTAGTATAAATAATTTTCAGGTACAGAGATATTTATATAATGCCCGTGATTAGCGGATACATAGTAGACAGATACAAATACTTATATAGATTTACAACATATATATATATTTTTTTTTTTCATGACATTAGACAAAATAATTCCTGAAAAGCTTTTTTCG
>VCCN01001112.1:658436-671269 GCA_006491835.1 Architeuthis dux | reverse complement strand
ACATGTTTATCACGAAGATAAATCTTTATGCATTTCATCGCTGCAGAAGAAAATGGTCATCCATGTGGTGTGCAATGAATGACCGCAGGACTCTGCTATGTTCAATTTTCTTGTTGTTTCTAGTTGTAAATCTATATGAGTATTTGTAGTTGTCTCTGTCTATGTATCCGCTAATCAGACTTTTCAGATATTGAATACCAATTTTACCAATTTTCAGATATTTATAGACATTTTCCGATATTTAATACCAATTTTACCAATTTTCAGATATTTATAGACTTTTCAGATATTTAATACCAATTTTCAGATATTTATATGGGTAATTTAAGACTGAGCTGTTAATGTTATGTTAATAATGATAATAATTTTGAGATATTTTATTGTGATCAGGACAGTCTTTGGATTTTGGAAAAGCTTTTACAATTCTCCAAACTATGCAGAGATGTATTCTTTCCAGAATTGTCCATTCACTGATACTTCATACTGTCAGCATGGGGAACAACATATATATATATTTGTACCAATGATCGTAGAATAAAGAGGTGAGCAGTATGTGCGTTCAGGACTCCTGCCTTACCATGAGAGTGTCGTTAGCTCAGTTAAAATCATATTTAGCTGTGTAAGAAAAGAAGAGAGAAACAAAAGATACGTGTGTTTAGGTTGATGGCCACTGGTCAAGAGACTCTTCTCAGCTCCCAGTTGCGGGCCCTCACTTCCGGTATCAGAAACGAGGCTCCCGCTGGTAGCTTCCATTTAGGATTGTTTATTTACATTAAAACATACAGACGAAAAAATACATAAACATTACAGTCGGTAAGAGCAGAGCCTGTGTATAAGGCTGCTTCCAGGTGGATGAGGGTTCAATCCCTGCACAATGCTTATTTAAAAAAATGTATTTACATAATTTAGTGCCGAGAAAATATATGCTCCTACTAAAAATGTCTTTATAATTATCATGTTCTGTCAGATATAATTGTCCATTTACTGATACTTCATATTGTCGGCATAGGAAACAACATATATATATATTCGTGCCAATGATCATGTAATAGAGAGGTGAGCAATATGTGCATTCAGGACTCCTGCCTTACCATGAGAGTGTCATTAGTTCAGTCAGTAAGAACAGAGCCTGCGTGTAAGGCTGCTTCCAGGTGGATGCGGGTTCGATCCCCACACGACTCATTTTATTTATTTATTTATACGATTTAGGCCGCTTGTTTTGCTACCGGTTAAAATCGGTGCTGAGCAAATATATGTTCCTACCAAAAATGTCTTTATAATTATTGTTACATCTGTGCTTTGGTTGTGTGTTTATTTTGTTTAGCTGTGTTGGTTAAGAAATGTGTTTGGTTTTACCCGTATTTAGCTGTGTGAGAAAGAAGAGAGAAACAAAGACAAGTCTGTTCAGGTTGATGGCTGCTGATCAACAGACTGACCGTAGCTACCAAAAACGAGACTTCACCTGGTCACTTCCGTTATCAGATTGAGGCTTTGTCTAAGCTTCCTGTACGCTACAATCGGACAAATTGCTTGCCTTTTATTTACATTTAAATCACAAAATACAATACAAACGAATTGAATACTAGCAATCCAAGGGAAATTATGAATCACCGCCACCCATATATGCTGGGCTGTGATCATTAAGAAATGTCTGAATTTTCAAAAAACAAGTGGGTACAAACTAGTGACCAATTTAGCATAAGCTTACATTGAAAATTGAACCCCCCACTAAAACCCTATTTTGGAGGGGAATTTTCAAAAAACAAAAATAAGCATTTTCCCTTCTCATTGAGGAGAGTGTATGTACACAATTTCAAGTTTCTACTATGAACGCTACATAGATAGATAAAATTTACCACCCACCCCCCTCTAAAACCCTACTTTGGGGGGAATTTTCAAAAAGCAGGTGCAGTTTTTAATCATATATATAACTAGCATTCCAAGGGAAATTATGTATCACTGCCACCTATATATGCTTCTTTTTACCTTGTAGCATAGTAGCAATGACCTATGAGACAATCTTGCTAACCACTAGTCTATGGTCTATGTTCAAAATATATGCATCTTTCCAAATTTGTAGGCATTTATACTGGAAGAAAATAGAACGTGAAAAATTAAGAAAATAATGCCAGAAAGCAGGAGCTGTTTTTAATCATATATAACTAGCATTCCAAGGGAAATTATGAATCACCACCACCTATATATGCTTCTTTTTACCTCGTAAATTAAACACTAAAAAGTCCAAATTTAAAAAAAAACAAATGAGAAAGCTGCTGAACACAAACTATGGGATCAATTTGGCTTAAACTCACATTGTAAATTGAACCCCCCACTAAAAACCTATTTTAGGGGGGAATTTTCAAAAAAAAACAAAAAAATATTTTCCCTACTCATTGAGTGTGTGCAAAATTTCAAATTTCTCCTATGAACGGTTAATGCTGGGCGAAGTCCGGATACATAGATAGATACATATAAATGTGTGCACACATGAATAACCTAAACCTTTGGTAGTTGTTGTTAAGTATCATGAGTTGTTCCCCTTGGGCAGAAGAGTTCTTGTCCACTTCCGTTAAGAGGCACTGTTTTACGTTCAGGTCAACGAGCAGCCATATTGTTTTGTTTATTAGTAGATGAGCGAGATCGAGAACACACGTGTGTGTGTGTCATGACCGTGATCATTATTTGAATAAAGGACCTGTAAGTACATCTTCTGTTTGGATTTTTAATCTGTTAATATCTGTCATTAAACCAACCATACAGTGGTGATTAATAAACCTTTGGTAGCAGTGATTAATAAATCTTTGGTAGCAGTGATTAATAAACCTTTGGTAGGTGTGATTAATAAATCTTTGGTAGCAGTGATTAATAAACCTTTAGTAGCAGTGATTGATAAACCTTTGGTAGCGGTGATTAATAAACCTTTGGTAGCAGTGATTAATATAATAAAGACATTACAATTATCACATTTTGTCGGATATAATTATCCATTCACTGATACTTCACAGTGTATCTAGAGTAAGATCTGCCCCCAAAAGTCTGTTATTGTTTAAAACTATTTTACTATTTATTACATACACTGAGACTTTTTGTTGATGAGAATCTATGATTTCTCAAATTGTTCACAGTATCAGTAAACATGGTGAATATCAAATTGTTCAACATGAAATTGTCGATTTGGTTTTATGTTTGACATTTTTTTACTGTTTTTAAAAAAAATATTTCAATATTTTCAATTGATATTTCGTTTTTAGATAATGTTATTTGTTGATTATTCCATTTATAGCTGTCTGGTGGTTATTACATGAGATTGAATGACATAATGGTGGTTATTACATGAGATTGAATGACAGCAGATCGTCTCAATACTCCAGCTGAATAGTTTTGATTCGGATCTCTAGTTCTTCCAGTCTTTTTGCCAAGTTCTTTAGGACCATTCCAAGTGCTCCAGCAACGATGGGCATGACTGTCACCTCCATATTCCATAATTTTTTCAGTTCTCTTGCAAAGTTTAGATTTTTGTCCAACTTTTCACTTTATTTCAATTTTACACTGTAGTCTGATGGAATTGTTATTTTTAATCACTGCTAACCCACAGCATTGGTTTATTGCTGGGTTTAGTTAATCACTGCTACCCACAACACTGGGTTATTGCTGGGTTTAGTTAATCACTGCTACCCACAACATTGGTTTATTGCTTGGTTTAGTTAATCACCACTACCTACAACACTGGTTTATTGCTGGGTTTGGTTAATCACTGCTACCCACAACACTGGTTTATTGCTGGGTTTAGTTAATCACTGCTACCCACAACATTGATTTATTGCTGGGTTTAGGTTATTCATGTGTTCTAACAATTATATGTATCTATCTATGTATCCGGACTTCACCCTGTCCTAACCATTCATAATAGAAACTTGAAATTTTGCACACACACTCCCCTCAATGAGTAGGGAAAATGTTTTTTTGTTTTTTTTAAATTCCCCCCTAAATAGGTTTTTAGAGGGGGTTTCAATTTACAATGTTTATTCAAATTGATCCCTTAGTTTATGTCCAGCAGCATTCTGACTTGTTTTTTTAAAATTTGGACTTTTTAGTGATCACTGCCCACCACCACTGTTTAATTTACGAGGTAAAAAAAGGCATCTATAGGTGGCGGTGATTCATAATTTCCCTTGGAATGCTAGTTATTATTGTTGTTGTTGTTATTTCTTCAGAGTTACTTCTCTCACCTTTTGTTGGGCAGTGATCACTAAAAACATCTGAATTTTCAAAAAACAAGTGTGAATGCTGCCGGACACAAAATTTAGCATAAACTTACATTGCAAATTAAAACCTCCTCTAACAACCTATTTTGGGAGAGGGGATTTTCAAAAAACAAAAAATATTTTTTCTAGACATAATAAGGAGTAAATGTTTAAATTTTCAGCCCTCTATCTCCATTGGTGCAGCCTGTATGCATGATATATACATAGCCAGCCAGACCAACTTAAAAACTGAAGAAACCTATGCTTATAGTTTTGGTTGACGGTTTCTAATGAAGTAAAATTATTACATTTCTTAAAGAGTATGCACACACAAGCAATAATGTGCTGAGTAAATTTCAAAGACACTTCTAGATTTCCCTAGCATTGTGAAAAAGATGACACTGGGAATTTTTGCATTAACCTAATTCTTGTATCTCCACATGTAATAATGGTGCCCATTGTAATTAAAAGCTCAATTTCAACAAGCATCAAAATGTTTATGATACCTCAGTATAAACAAAGCCTTCTATTTTGGACATACATATTTAAAATTTTCTCAAACAATGCATTTACTAATGATTTAAGAAAATCTCTCAGTGAGGAATCTTTTGAATACACCTGGTGTTATAAGTATTATGTCTTTGTTCTTTGTTGTTCTTGTTGTGTTCTGTGTTTAGCTGTGTTGGTTAAAAACACGTTTGGTTAAAACCGTATTTAGCTGTGTTTAGAAAAGAAGGGAGAAACAAAGACACAATGTGTTCAGGTTGAGAGCCGCTGATCAAAGAGACTGTTCTCAACTCTCAGCTCTGGGCCCTCACTTCTGGTATCAGAAACGAGGCACCCTGAGGGGTAGCTTCCACTTCGGCTTGTTTATTTACATTAAACATATATACATAAACATTACAATAAGGTATTTTAACTATTTGGCAGACAAGATATCTCATGAGAAATTTCTTTGTCCTCAGTCTTCTTATTCTAGCAGTGAATTGGAGAGTGATTCAAGTTAATTTTCTGGAGCAGCTGACAAGATATTTTGCCAGTATGATGTCACACAAAAATGTCCCAGTTCCAAGTGGTTAAAGGTTTCTCTGTTTTCTGGTGATTTTTAATACATACCTTCAAGTTTTATGAATATTTTAAATGTGACTGCAATGCATACTTGAACATAATAAAAAAAACCAGTTCAACCAAATATTTGCCAACATTTAATTAAATCAGTTCTTATACATATTATGCAAATCAGCATAGACTTCCAGTTAAAGGAAGTATGCAAATTTATATTTACTCTAAGACATCTACACATACATGCAAATTTCATAGTTTGTAATCTTCACCATATTGATTATTAAAATACATGCAAATCAGACAGCAAGAGGTTTATTTTTACCTAATTAGAGTGATAACGACAATGATGATGATGATGAATCCAGCTATCTCAGAAAGAGTACAAAAATAAGTGTGACTGGGTAGGGTGGGTGAACCACTGGGAACTGAACAAATCAATGGTATATGCACAAACCAGAACCTGTCTTAGAGAATGAAAACCACAAAAATCCACTGGGACTTTGAGATTCAAACAGATCACTCAATCCAGGCCAGAAGACCTGATATAATTATCATAAACAAAGAGAAAAAGACATGTCAGATGGAGGATTTCGATTTCCAGTAGACCACTAAGTAAAATGAAAAGTTGAATAAGTATCTGGATCTCGCCAGAGAACTGAAGAAACTATGGAACATGAAAATGACTGTTGTGCCAATCGTTGTTGGAGCACTGGGAACAATCTCAAAGAAAGGCTAGAGGAACTGGAAATCAAGGCAATCCATGCAATGGCATTACTGAAAACAGCTAGAATACTGAGGAGAGTGCTAGAATATGGTGGGGTCTTGCTGTCATTTAATCTCCAATGTAACCCACCAGTTACTACTGGTATGAAAACTCAAGGAGGCGGAGTAGTAGTTGTTGTTGTTGTTAAAATGTATTTACTATGTTATTGGCATATATCTTTGAGTAGTTGTATAAAAGTTTGTATTGGCATTATTATAACCATAGTAGTACCAATCATAGTTTTATTAGTGAATGTGTGGCTGAATAACATTTTGCAAATACAGTTATCCAACAGGTGTTTGTCATGCGGACACCTTGTTGAAAACATGTTTCGCCGACTTGGCTTTTAGCAGACTGACATTTTTTTGTTGGAAGAATATTCTTATTTTGTTTTTTTACTTATGAATCTCCATGCTTATTGTCTCAAAATATGAATATTTCATATTGCAAAAAGTAAATAAATGAATAAACTTAAACATGAGTTGATTTAAGGTAAATTTTATGTTATTTTTTAATTTTACTTTGGTCTTCTTTCGCTGACACAGATGTTGTTGTCTTTCATCCATTGAACATTTAAAGGTTAAGAAAATACAAAAAAAACAATGAAATTTCTCAAAAATAATTTTATTTTACATCTTAAACAACATTGGTAGAACAAATATTATAAAACCAAATTTTGCGAATGATTAGAAATGATCCAGTAGACATTGACACGGACCCTATTTTAAAAACATAATTAATTAAAATGTTTTAAATTTCATCCTCATCAAGTTTTTTCTCTTGGCTTTGCTAGAAAGAAAAAAGCCCACATTTCTGTCTAAAGGAACGAAAAACAATTTTTCATTAATTAAGTAGAATTATTATTGACCAGACATCAATATGGCTGAGTTAATGATTGACTGTTATTTGATAAGTTAGCAAATAAAACTTTTATATAAGTTTCTTTTCATCAGGCATCGATTTTCTGCCAAATTCTTTTATCATTCCTATACGTTATATGAGCATAGATTAATTAAACAGAAAGGGTTGCCTGCACCCATTAGGGGGGAGGGGGGGCACATTAAACTAAGGTGGATCAAGTCCTTTCTATCCAACAGATGACAGAAAGTAATAGTGAATGGATGCAACTCTGGATGGTCTAGCATTCTCTCTGGGGTGCCACAGGGCTCTATCCCGGGTCCAATACACTTGTTGTTTGTGAACGACTTACCTATTGAAGTAAAATCAATGATAAGTCTATTTGCTGATGACACCAAGCTATATTTACTGGTACCAACAAAAGAGGATTCCAACTAGCTGAAGATCTCATGCGGCTTGAAACTTGGACTCAGACCATGCAAATGCGTTTCCACCCATTGAAATGCAAAGTGATGCATCTAAGCATAAACGACCTTAAGCACCAATACACCATGAAGCCAGAAGAGCTTACCATACTCTGGACAACGCAAGTGTACACATTGACAAAACATTGAAATTCACAGCACATTACCAACAGAAGATCAACATTGCAAATAAAACACTTGATTGTCTCCGCCACACCTTTAACACCATGGATGCGGAAATTCAACTCCTGCATTTGGTAACCCAACATAAATTTAACAAAGACTCTATAGAAAGAGTACAAAGAAGAGCCACAAAGATGGTCCTCAGCACCACACACCTACCATATTCGGAAAGGCTAAAAGAGCTTGATCTGGAGACACTATCCTACAGAAGAACCCGTGTTGATCTACTGGAAATATACAGGATAACCCCAGGTCTACACGCCATTGACAAAGACTAAGTGCAGCCTCTGTCCAGATAAAATCATGCTACAGCCGTTCCCTAAGCAGTGCAATCAGAGGTCAAAGCAAAGAAGCACTTCTTCTTAGACAGATCCGCTCCTACCTGGAACAAGCTATTAGATGCCACAGTCTCTTCTCCAAACATAAACATATTTAAATCAAATCTCAGAAAAGATCTCGGACACCAAATGTAGGAGTATGAATTTTCAAACTAAATAATAAACCACATTAGGACCCCATAAGTTGACCGTACTAACCTAATATTGTCCGGCTTGAGATACAAAATAATCATATGATAAAAAAATCACTTCCATAAAGGTGAGATAAGCATGAAGATTTGTAAGGTCACTAAACAACACGCAACATATCTTAGATAGGTGTAAGTGTTATGGCTTTTTACATTAATCCTGCGGTTTTCAGAGTCCCAGGTCACATTCCTCCCCTTGCGACCCAGGTATCCTCAATTCCTCCTCCATTTTGAATTGTCATCTAGAAATCTTTTCACAATTATACTTTCAATTATGTGTTCCTCTCTTGGCTGAAATTCCTCTCCAATTCCTCCCCTTGCTAAAATTCCTCCACTTAGGAAATCTCCACCCCTCCCTGAGAGACAAGTGCTTCCGTTTTGAGAATCACTGCATTAATCTTTTTATCTAAAATTTAGCCAATCACAATTAGGTGGCATCTTTGTTAACACCTGGAAACATGGTAATCTAATCTTTGTGTATGATATGGTCAGACTATTTCTGAAAAAGCAAATAGGTCACCTAATCAAAGGGCAGTAACTTGGAATTTGGCACCAAAACATAATACATACCAATGCAGAGGCGATACCATAGCCAATGAGGATTTTCCAAGGTGTGGTAGCGCTTCTTCAAAGTTCTGAAAATCATTGTCCAGGATTCATCCCGTGACCCTAGTCCAGAGAGCACAGGATTCGTCCAGAGATCAAAGTTCAGCATGCCCAGGATGTCGAGCCTGCCCTAATGTCCTTGTGACATTGGTCGCGGGGACTAGGGAGATTTTTAGAACTGCCAGCACATACGCATGCAGGACCCCACACCGACCTTGTGTCAAATTTGCCCTTGTGGGGAGTTAGATAAACAAAACCAATGTATAGGAATATATAAAACAAAACCCAAATAAACAGATGTGACATTTATAGTCCAATACAACCATGTGTTCTAGAAAGTGATTCCACATTCTAGAACAAAGAACACCCGACGATGGCCGGAGGTTACACAGCCGAAACGTTGTAAATAAATGAACATATAGACGGGGAAAATAGTTCGACCATATCATACACAATGATTAATAACAAAATTCAGACAAGAATGGTAATCTAATTCTCAATATAAGCCTTTTCTATAAAACTACTATCAACTGACCTAATTGATTTAAATTTTAGGCCATCAAAGCTATAACTCTTCCAAGTTATCCTATTCTACAAATTTCCTAAGCAGACTCACTCCTCATTGTGTAGAGTTATGTCCAACCAAACAGCTATTTAAAGAAAGAAAGATGTATGAATTTTATTTCAAGAATATTTGAATGCAAATAAAAAAGATTTTCCCTGCCTTTATTCTTCTTTAGCTAAGATCTGTTCTTTTTAGTTAAAAGAAATATGTAAATGTTTGTATGCTTGAATAGATTGACACACAGATGCAAATCTTCCACAATTAAGTGGAATATCTTTATTACACTCATCAAAGATAATGATAAGCCTCAATATACGAGGTGTGTCCATAAAGAAACCAAACTTTTAAGACAGCACCTTAGACAGTGACTGGAATATCATGTAGCAGTGACCTTTTGTATAAAAAAACTGCATCAAGCTACATTGGATAGTTTTTGATCTAAACATCCTAGAGTGAACATGTGTGTAAAGCACTTGGCATTTTTGTCTCCAAGATAAACAATGAAGAGCAACATGTTTGTACCGCGACTGCAAAAAAAATGGTTGGCAGGGGTCAAATCCAGAGAATATGGATGCTGGAGGATGAGAGTTCTTGTGCTTTGCTAAAAATTTGTTCATCTGTCAGTAAAAATAAAAATAACCGACATGGCTCAAAAACTATCCAACGTAGCTTGATGCAGTTTTAATACTGTGATTTGAGTTCTCGTTCACATGCCATCAGAGATGGATTGAGGGATTTGCATATGAATGGATGAGGCTCTTTCGGACCTAAGGTAGGACGATTTTTCTTTTTTTTAGTTTCCTGTTTTAACTACAAATACAAATGGTCAACATCACTGATACATAACATTCCGGTCACTGGCATGGTATAACTGTTGTATACTGCCTTTGGTCCGCTGGAGGAAAATCGTGAACTTGGAGAAAGGAAGACTCGAAAGTTGTTTGTAAAAATATGAGAACATATTTTTATTTCATAAGATACATTTTGTTGGCCGGTGGAGAGTGGAGATTGGGAGAGAAATAATGAGAACCGACAGTCTGTCCCCAACAGGGACACTGGTTTTGTGCCTTCCGGCCCAGCTGTTCTGAGTTCTCTGAGCTTTCGATCTGCTGGCCTGTATCTCTCTCTCTTATGGGCTTCCATACGCCCACGCCAGTGTGTTATTTCCTAAGGTCCCCGGATCACTTCCACTTCTGTACAGGTGTTGGCCTGGAAATGACCTCCCGTGGCAGCATACGCTGTTTTAAAAGTTTGGTTTCTTTATGGACACACCTTGTATATATGTGTGTGTATGTGTGCATACATGCATGCATATGTGTATGTAGGTATTAATAAGGTTATCTTAGCCTGTTACAAGGTCATAAGTGTGGAGCACTCAGTGAGGATCAAACTCATTACACAGCAGTAATGGTCTGCTAGACTAGTTCCCTAACCACAGCAATGTACCCAAAGATAGATAGATAGGGAGAGAGGGAGGGGCTGAAATGAAAGAAAGAAAGAGATTGATATATGGAATAAAGGTGTTTCTTTTTATTCATTTGTTTGCATATACATAGTTTGTTTGCTTATGCTTATTTCTAAAGGAAGAAGTTTTTCTAAAATGACTTGTAGATATTTACTAAGCCTAGTTTAGTCTGGCACATGGTCATACTAGTGAAACATACAGTGAAGGTTAAACCTTCTATCAATGGGTTACGGCACTTTCGTCTGCATCACTTTAGCAAATATCAGTTTTGTCTAAATCACTTTCATCTACATCACTTTAGCAAATATCAGTTTTGTCTAAATCACTTTCGTCTAAAATCACTTTGTTCCCACAATATCTCCAAAAGTTTTCAATGAATTTCAATGACATTTTGTCGAATGGTGGACCATTGGCTAAGGAAGAATTGATGGAATTTTGGGGTGGATCCAAGGATGTTTTTTCAATTGAGAGGAAAAGGGTTCCAGGATCCATCCAAAAATGTAATAAAATCGAAAAAATCCCTGGATTCACCCCAAAATTTCACATAAGTGCTGTACCCACTATCAATAGCTTGTGCGAATAGCATACTGTAATGTCTATGCATATATGTTTAATGTGAATAAACAAGCCGAAGCGGAAGCTACCCCACAGGGAGCCTCGTTTCCAATACCAGAAGTGAGAGCTCGGAGCTGGGAGCTTTTTGACTACTGGATATCGACCTGAACACATCATGTCTTTGTTTCTCTCTTCTTTTCTAAACACAGCTAAATACAGTTCTAACCAAATGCGTTTTAACCAACACAGCTAAACACAGAACATAATAAACCAACAACAAAGAAACAAAAGATGTAATAAATACTAACCATTGATCTATGGTATTTGTTCTTATTCTGTTTTGTGATGCTGTTATATTTGCGTTATCATTTGGTTCAAACTGTTGAAAACTCTTTGATTTTTTAAAAGATTTTCCCAAAATTTTGAGACAAGGAATTATCATTGTACATAGACCTTTTCAGACTATTGTCCTCATCTTGGTTGGCTTTTTTTTTAATACGTTTCGGCCATTGTACCTTCCATCAGATCTATGTCTTGATTGAGAACATCAGGACAACAATCCTGTTCAATCTGCGGAGTGAACTGTCCTCATTCTGTTGTATATGTCTGGGTGGGGTCTTGTATTAGGCCATCTCATCATTGACAACTCTTTTTTTAAGTGATTTGGGAGAGTTAACTTAAAGATGTCATTCAAATTTATATTTTTTAGTTTATAACTTAAAAGCTCTCAGAGATTCTAGAGAGAATGCTAAATAAAGATGAATTTCTTTCTATAGTTTTGAGAAGGGTCATTAACATTCAAATAGTTCTTTTCTATAGTTTTGAGAAGGGACATTAACATTCAAATAGTTCTTTTCTATAGTTTTGAGAAGGGACATTAACATTCAAATAGTTCTTCAGTTGATTGAACTCCTTCTTGTTGTTTGTGTTGTTAATACAACGTTTTGGCCAATCCATTCTTCGGCCTTCTTCAGGTTGGCCTTGTGCCGTACTAAGCTAAACTTAGTGAATATCATATTCAAGTCCAAAGTTTTAAAACCAATTTCTGATTGGGTATTTTGGTTCTGGCAAACTGATTGTGGCTCAGTTTCAAATAAGGAAATTCTTCTTTGTTGGGAAATATTGATTTAGATTATTTATAGATCTTTTTGCTTTTGCTCAGTTCGAAGCCATAAGGATCAATAGATCAATAATGAACATGAACAATTCAATGTGTATGAGTGTGTGGTACAGGCGTCTGCCGTTATAATGTGGGTGTTGGGGTCCAAGAAAGCCAACCGTGTTATAATCGAGCTGTGATAACCAGGGTTGCTAATTTAGCTATTTTGGAGCTAGATCTAGCTTTTTTGGAGCTATATCTAGCTCTTTTACAATGGATGTGTTTTATAATGCGTGTGTTGTAACCAGAATTTGGTGTATGGGAATTTGAAAGGGTGTATGTTTGTTTAAATGTGTTCTTATGACACACTGATCGGAGAGGTAGCAAGTGAGATGGCAGGATAGAGTAGCAGTAGTCTGGCCAATATAACGATTCGATTG
>VCCN01001112.1:632601-648831 GCA_006491835.1 Architeuthis dux | reverse complement strand
AGTCTCCACATTGTCTTTTCCTAGCATCATATAATATATATAAATGATAATTATGTAATTATATGAATGTCAATTCTTTCTTTAATGGCCAACTCAGTCTATATCCGCTGTCACTATTGAGAACACGTTGCCACAAACAACTGCTCCTCGACCTGTCATTTGCAAAGGAATCCCAAACTAGTAGTGGTTTTCCGGCTGCAGATGGGAAAACATTTATCCCGTCAGATTATGCTCTTACATGTTCATTTAAAAAGGTTCCGTATTAAATGTCAGGCTAGTTCGAACTATTGACTAAAGCTAATCTAACAATACTAGTTTCAAAATAAAGGCTGCCTTCTTTTATCAAATAAGTTTTGAATTATATATAGGTAAAAACATAGAAATCTGCTAAAAACCTAGTCCCATCTTGGAAAATATGAATTTAAAAATAAACTCTCTTAATCAAACTTTAGCTTTTTCTTAAAGATATGAGATTCAGGAAATCATTTTTTTTAAAAATGTAATCTGCTATATTAATTATGGGATTTATGCAAATTTAAAATTCAATTTGTGTTTCACCTATTGATTTCTAGTTGTTACAAGTCGAATACTAAAAATAAAAAGTCACAATAATAACTATATAGTACTGATATAGTCTGAAACCAAATCAAATTCCATAGAAAAAAAGCAATACATGTACAACAGGGGGGTCCAAAAAGGTTTTTTCCTTGAATACACGGACATAGGTGAAAATAATCCTTTGCATAAAAATTGTTTTTGATCGTGCAACACAAGGTTAGAAAACAACAAAAAAGAGAAAGATGAAAGTGCATATCAAGTAGACCATCACAAATAAATTTCCTTTTATTTAAGACTATTTCAAAGACAAAACTAAGTAAATTTGTGGTGTCAACGGTAGTTCAACAGTTTTGTGACATGTGACTGATCATCATAAAATTATTTTGATAAGTACAAAACAATTAAATAACAATGATTTGATGCACAATTTTATACAAAGTTATTCATAATTTATTTTATAATTTATTTTAATACAACATTGTAGCTAGTAAATATAACTAGCAACAGACTGTTCAAACAAAAACTATCAGCTATCTATGTAATATTTTTTTTTTTAAATACAGTTTTTATTTTATTTTAATTTAATTTTTAAAAAGTTGTGTCTTTGAAATAGTCTTAATAAAAGGAAATGTATTTGTGATGAGCTATATGAAGTTTATTTTCACTTGATACGCACTTTAATCTTTCTCTTTTTGTTGTTTTCTAACCTCGTCTTGCGTGATCAAAAACAATTTTTAAGTAAGGGATTATTTTCACCTATGTCCGTGTATTCAAGGGAAATAACTTTTTTGTTTTAAATCTTTGGACCCCACTGTTGTATGTGTACAAAAAAAAAATACTAAACTTAGAAGCTTGCAGAACAAGTACATTAACCATTAAATGATCATAAACAATCTGGTAGAGGGAAAGTTATAAGAAAGGTCTTAATTCACTATTTTTCAAGAATATTAAAAATCTCACTGTTTTTTAAGAATATATAGCTTTGTTTTAACTTCATAACTTAAAATGTAAGAATATTATTAAAAATCTTGAAAGGTCTTAATTCACTATTTATCAAGAATATATAGCTTTGTTTTAACTTAACACCAACTAAGGGACCAATTTACTATAAACTTACATTGCAATAAAACCCTATTATTAGGGTGAATTTTCAAAAAAGAAAAAAACGTTTTTTCTAGACATAATAAGGAGTAAATGTTTAAATTTTCAGCCCTCTAGCTCCATTGGTATGGCCTGTACACGTGATACATACAGACATCCGGACCAACTTAAAAACTGACAAAACCTATGCTAACAGTTTTGGTTGACGGTTTCTGATTAACATGAATTATATTGGAGAAAGTAAAATGGATATGGCCAATGCAAATGGCTGTTAAAATTCATCTTGGCTCTTGTTGTAAAATTGCTGACATGCGTCTATATTATAAAACATTGGTCAGCCAAAATAATCCAAATGACCAGGGCAGAATTCTTATTCTATCAAACTACCATGTTTGAGGCTGGAATTTCATTACTCACTCATCTAGGATGAAAAACAACCCACCATTTTAAAGTACTACTTTAAGTTTGGGGAATTTCACCATGAAAAGAAAAAATTACTTACCCTAATAACTAGTTTCCACCATCTCCTTTGAAGAAGTCCTCTTGAACATATATACAGTGATCTGGCAAACATCTGTACTGCATTTAGTCTGTGTGCGCTGTTCAAATTCCCCAAACTTTTGGGTAGCACCTCATATTCTGATAGCATCATCTTTTAATCACTGCAACCCACAACACTGGTTTATTGCTGGGTTTAGGTTATTCATGTGTTCTGACATTTATATGTATCTAGACTTTGCCCAGCCCTAACCGTTTATAGTAGAAACGTGAAATTTTGCACACATTCCCCTCAATGAGTAGGAAAAATGTTAGGTTTTTTAAAAAATTCCTTCTAAAATAAGTTTTTAGAGGGGGGTTCAATATGCAATGTAAGTTTATGCTAAATTGGTCACTAGTTTGTGCCCGCTTGTTTTTTTTTTTAAAATTCAGACCTCTTTTAGTGATCACACTAAATAAAGGTGAGAGAAGTAACTTATTCATTGATCATCCCTTTTTCCAACTTTTTAATTTTTCACCCCCAACTTTAACTCTATTTTTCCAACTGTTTTAGAGTACATATATCTCACTAGAAAAGATTTCACTTTTTACTCTTTCATTTTTCCTTCTTCTCTAGATGCATTCCACAAAACATTTGTACATTTCAGGCTTCTTTGATCCATGGGAATTTTATGGCTCAAACTCCAGGACAAATCAGGAGTTGACTTTACTATCGTAACAAAAAACAACAATCCTCACCAAAATTTGGGGTGTAAACCGATATGTAAAATCTCTGTGATTGCTAGGCTGATGTCTTATTAACTGAGCTAAATTGACAAGTCTTAGATATTAAGGAAAATTTATCATTTAATATATATACAATACAAAAGTTGCAGTAATCCTCTTCAGTCGGAATAGAGTTTGACCCTGCAGCATCCAGGCTTGTTCCCAAATAGATTCCATTTAGTTTGAGATGTGGAAGGCATCATTTTTGGATTCTCGTAATAAATCTGTTTTTCATCATCAGTGGCTACTCCTAGATGTTAACATCTATCTATTTATGGATTTATTGATATAACCTATGCGTACACTTGTATATATATTTACAAATTTATTATATATACAATACAAAAGTTTGACCCTGCAGCAGCCAGGCTTGTTCTCTTAACATTCAAAATTTTTTTTTTAAATTTTAGTCAATGCATCTTTTATATAACTCAACTAAATTAGAATAATTTAGATGATAAAATTACACAGTAATTTTTGAATAATTAATCTGTGACTATCATAACTGACATAATTGGGCTTTAAAGTTTCAAGGTGGTGAAATAACTTTTTTGTCTTAAATCTTTGGACCCCACTGTTGTATGTGTACCGAAAGAAAAATACTAAACTTAGAAGCTTGCAGAACAAGTACATTAACCATTAAATGATCTGGTACATAGAAAGTTACATACATATATATATGAAATCAAATGATGGATAATTTTATATCCAATCGACAGAATATGATAACTATAATGACATTTATTAGTGAGAGCCTATATTTGCTCGGCGTCGGTGTGAGTGACTGCTAAAGAGTTTGTTTCTGTATTCACATTTACAATTTAGGTCGCGCGTTTAGCAGTCACTCACACAGATGCCGAGCAAATATAGACTCTCACTAATAAATGTCATTATAATTATCATATATATATATATATATTTTTTTAACGTGACATGGATTCCTGAAATAGATTTATTTATGAGTGTGTGTATATGTGTGTGTGTGTATATATATATATATGGATAAGGATATGTATATGTATATATGTGTATGTATATGAGCATGTATGGTTTTTTTTAATATATTGCTGTATGTATAAACTTTCTGTATGCGTTTCATGTTTCTTTGCGTACAGACTTAGACACACAAGTACAAATAGGCAGACAGTTGTGTGCATATATACATGGCTGGGGGAATCCATGATTAAAAAACACCTGTACTGTCTCCTTCCCTGAAACAGGTGCATGGAAGGCAGCTGATGATCCCCTATAATAAGTGTGATCTACATTAGCTAATTATGATATAACATCTACAGAAATAGTAGTTAATTCGAAATGTAACAAAACATAAATTATAGTTTGTTTTTTTTCCCCCCTCTACGTACATACATATATGGACAGTGCATTGGTGAGGGGCAATCGGGACAGGTATATTACAGGCAGGATGGTGGTGGTTTGTTTTTTTTCGGAATGGGGAAGGCAGAACGGGAGATTTGTCATACACTATAGGGTGTATTTAGAAATGTGTAGACGGTTACGAGAAATGAACAGATACGAGAAATCAAAGTTTCCACAGACTATATATATATATATATATCAGTGGCGACTCCAGCACTCAGCCCGAAAAAACAAACTGTGTCAATCTATTTCAAACCAGAATGAAATGTCTTAGAACTTCTAACTAATGAAGATGGTACCTTAAATGTATATGTATACAATGTATACTTATGTACACAAAATTTTGTTTAAAAAAATTGGACTAAGCTAAGGTGGTCAAGGGACTGGCTTTTGAGCACTGTCTGGCCACCCCTTGAACCAGACATTAATTCATCTTCCTTTTTTGGGTTTGACTAAAAAAACTTATATAAATTACCTCAGATAAACTTGAAACAGTGGGAACTGAAAGCAATAACAATCGTTAACATATTATTTTTTATTATATGTAGTTGTCATCGTCAATACTGCTGATGATCCGTGGTGTAGTTATGTTGTCAACACGTCCGAGAGGGTCAGTCTAAAACTTTTCATTACCAAAGATTCCTTTTATCTAAATTAATTTACCTATGGACCACAGAATTTTTAAGACACACAATGGTTGCAGAACGGCTGTCTTTACTGGCTCGAATTTTGATAGATTAACAAATACTCATTGATTCAGAACGAAAAAATGAATTACACAAGATATTAGAGGAATTTGCTATAAAACCAAGGTGCTTAGAATTTATGTTTAAATAAAGTATGTTAATGTTCATTTTTTATAAAATAAATCTATGCTTTTTTACTTTTTAATGTAGGCTTAAAAGTTGGGAGAAAACAAACTGCGTCAATCTATTTCAAACCAGAATGAAAATGTCTTAGAACTTCTAACTTGTAATACTTGCTCGGACACAAAGGTGTGTCAAAAAGAATGTTGACTGTTTTCAAAGCTTTCGTTCATCCTTCTCTAATAACTTGACTTGAGCTGACAAATTTCCGCCCAAACTATTAAGAATAATATTACAAATCTTGAATGGTCTTAATTCACTATTTATCAAGAATATATAGCTTTGTTTCATCTTCATAACTTAAAATGTTGACTTAAATAAAGTTCATAATAATGTTGCATGAACAAAATTTAATAACCCGTACTTGGGCTTAAGCAATTCTGCCTTGTGAAATAAATATCCCTGAAATTGCCGTTGCAAACAAAAGATGTTTCTCAACCTTGGACAGAATTTGATCATTTTTAATATGCACAATGGCTCAAGAATGGCTCGCATTTGCATCAAAAAACTAATACTCATCGATTTTAGAAGGAAAAAAAAATGAATTACTCAACAAGATGTTAGGGGAATTTGCTATAAAACCAAGGCACTTAGAATTTATGTTTAAATAAAGTAAGTTAATGTTCATTTCTTATAAAAAGGTATTGATTGAAGGCCCAAGGGTTTCATCTACCCCTAGGCGAGACTTAAATTTTGCGCCTCCAGTTGTACTCTGTACCAGGGCTTCTCAAACTTGGGGTTGCTTAAAAATTTGGTTTCTGTGTGGTCACAGAAACGTCCGAAGGAAGAAATGTTCAAGAGGACAAAATCTTTATTACTAATGGACTCTATGTAAGGACGTAACCGAAACTGCTGCTGATAATATTGAGGTCTGCTCCCTCTTTATGTTGGCTTTGTATTGTTTGTAAATGAATATTTTCTTTGTCGCCAACATTTGATTAATTCACTCAAGTATTAACAGATTGGAGATAAAAATTAGATAATCGACTTTCTGATAAATCATGTTTAACTCACAAGGTTTTATTAAGAAGTGACTGAACTTGTTTAAGTGAAAGAGTTCATGGTTTCAAATAGTGGGTAGGAGATCAGCAAAATTGTTACCTTTAACTCATAATAACCCACTGTGATACCGGTGTCACATACAATTTAATTGATCTGCAGTCTCTTATATAATATATTTTATCCTTGATTTTAACCCATAAAGTGTACTAAGTGACATCTACTGAACATCCTGGTGCAGTCATGTGACTGTGTCAATTTGCCTACCCAGAATTGCACATAATGTTCCTTTAAGTAGAAATGGGTCTGAGTTCTGGGTTAATCTTGGTATTTCTGAAATCTGTATTTAATTATTCTGCATTTTATATGAAATATATGCAAATGAACTATCCCGAGAAAGCTGTTGATTACATGTTTTCAGGTATACAATGCCAATGAGGGCACTCAGTAAATCTAATCACAGTACATATACTAAAATTGGAATGATACAGAGAATATATATTCAATATACTAAAAAGAATCCTAATGTAAGGACATGTAAACCAAAACTCTGTGGAGGTGTCCATTTTAATGGACAGAGAAACAAACAGAAAATAATTGGTCAATTACTTTTGTGTCCGGCTGTATTCAGGCTTACCTAAATAATTTACTATTACTTTAATTTGCCAAATGTCTATTCGTCTGTGTTAGCAAAACTCAAGAACAGCCACGGCCATCAAATTAATCTTTTAAAATAATAATTTGGGGTCTGCATTTGCATTATCCCCAATAATAATCAGATTTATCTATCCAACTAAATAATACTAATAGTCTGATTCTGTTTTTCTGTACGTGACCTCTTAGTAGCAAAAATGGTGCATTTTAGCTAGTATTATGGAATTAAGGTACACCTTAAAAAGCAGTTTTGAACTGTTATTGGGCACCAAAGTCCTTCCACATGAACTAGCTGGAAAAACTCCAGACATGGGGTTTTCAGCTAGTTATAAAATATATGCAGATGAATTAAGAAAAATTCTGTTGTCAAATGATACTGTGGGTCACAGACAAATTTCTGAAAGTAGCAATGATTGAGCAACTCATTGAAAGAATCAAAGTTCGAAATTATCTTTAATAAAGTTTTCTTTGGTTTTTATTTGTTTCTATATCTAGTCATTGTTAGCTTACATTGTAGCTTTACCAATTGCTTTTTGGGGTCACAAGTAGGGTGGCCATCTCCAAACTTCTAAAAATGAGGACAATCTAGCCCAATGTTCCCAAACTGGGGTTTGTGGACCCCCTGGGAATTCACAAAAAGGTATTATGGGGAGTGGGGTCCAAAAAGGAGGATATTGCTGATTGAAAAGAAGGACTTAGACAGGATGTGTTGATGATGATGATGAGTTGTAAATATATAAAATATACAAAATACTAAAAAGAATTGTTGTTTGTCAAATATCACTAGTAATGTGTAAAATTTTACAAAAAAAAAAGTTATTGTCTTTTGACAGACTGACCCTCTCCCACTTGTTGACAATGCAACTCTAGACTGCAGCTCTTCAGCAGTGTTGACAATGGCAACATGTAAAAATACAGTAACAGTTAACAACCGTTAACATTTTTATTAGATGCAGTTGGCTTTCACTTCCCATTGTTCTAAGTATATCTGAGGTAATTTGAATGAGTTTTGCAGTCCGACAACTTAATATCTGGTGCAACCTCGCGTCAGATGGAAGACAGTGCTTAAAATCCGGACGTCTGGCCACCCTAGTCGCATGTGATAAAAGTTTGAGAAGCTTCTGTACCCTCCATCCTGCTTACCCATTTACACTCATTGATCCGTCTATCCATTCATCTATAATATTTATCTGCGTGTTGTATATCAGTATGATTTATTGTACAATGTTTTAATATTAATACAGCGCAAGAACACAACATGAAACAACAAACTTTTATCAACCTCCAATTCTGGCCATGTCATCAAATTCATGTGATGTTAATTTTGTTTCTATATCAACAAGGGGGTAATCTTTATTTTTTATGGGAAACTAATCCTAACACTTGACATATGTTTCCTTCAAAAATTTTCACAAGTTCTTTTAAATTCATATCATACACCAGTTGTTCTTCAATAGAAATTGTGGCCAAGCCCAGAGTCGGTCTGTTTAGAAAAACTCCTCTCACAGCTTGCCACAGTAACTGGCAGTTAGAAGAATTCCTAGAGAGCAATTACAATATTAGGAATGAAATTCAATAACATCCTGTTCTGTTTAAATGTAGCTTTCCATGACATTTGTTATGAAAAGTATAAATTTTTGATATCTGATGAAACAGCCTTTCATTGGATGAACCAAACGAAAAAGATGCAAAACACTGCAAAGTTTGGCAGTTTAAATGTAATCAAATTGCTTTTGGGATTACATTACACAAGTTGGAGATTGTGAATAGTAGATACATAGGACGATATTGGGATAGCCTTGCTTTTAACGTTTGAAACAAACTTCAGATAAAAAAAAAAAGACTTAATTACCGCCCTGAATTTCTTTATCTGGCCTCATTTTATTGATTGCTGCACCCTTCGGCAATGGTGTAGCAAGGGTTCTCAGTGTCCCGGGGGCAAAAATGTTTTGATTATTTATTTTGACTCATTACCCGTTTAATAACAATAACATGAAGAATTAAATACCACCTTACATAGGCCTAAAATAAAATCACACTATAACATTTAATTAGTATGAATTGAATTAAAATATTACTTATTTTATTAAACAAATGTTTTTCCATTGATTTTCTTCCTATTACGTCTCTTTAGGTAGCTCAGGGTATGGCTACATTGTGACTTGTTCTGTGACTTTTATTCCGGGATTCTTTTTAAAATATATTGCAGACTTTGCGCCCATTCACACTTGTGCTTGGGAGGGGGGGGCGCAATTGCCACGCCACTGCCCCTCAGGATGCACTAATCAGATATTAGATTCTTAACTGAGTAAAAGTTGCACATAAAAGTAGTACCAAAAAAAAAGAAATGGTCGACTTTTACAGGAGTAAATACAGTATTTCTTTTCAGTGCGGCTCTAAGACCTTTGCACCCTTAGGTGATCGCCTAATGGACGGGCTGGTCTTGGGTAAAATGGTAGAGTGGAAAATAAGGAGAAGTGCTTGAAGAATACCTGTTTTTCAGTATTTCTCCATTGCACCTAGAAATCAAGACATTAATACAGATCACCTGAAAGAAGAGGATGTACCGTATTTGATGGCATACACCCAAGACCCCCCCCCCAACGTTTAATTCCCCAAGTTCTAACCAAACTGGGTGATAAATGCGCACCCCCGCGCCCCCAAACTTGATATTCCCTGCTGAAATAAGGGAGGTTTTATATACCATCAAATATGGTGTATCCCCTTTACTTATTTGATATAATCTGCAGAACAGTACAAGAGATTCAATTTAAATAGGATCATCTTACCAATGCTTGACTTCAAAATAATTAGTACCATAAAAGCCATCCCCCAAAAAACAAGTCAAAAATTAGCCGTAGAAGGCACTACTCAGATATATTACTAAAATTTCTGTGTTTAACGTGTGCCTAGCTGGAATATACAAAGTAATAAGTTTTATTTCTTCTATTCGACAACTCATTGGCTTTGATTAAATAGCTTAAGATATGTAATTTGAAATTATAACGCAGTCTATTAAGTCAAGGGGGGGGGGACACTACTGGGACCCCGCTGCAATTTTTTCCCCCCCCTGATTATTTTAGATTTTTCAGGTATCAGATGTATTGTGTCCCCAGATCTCCAGCAATTATGGGTCCCACACACTGCCTCTGCTTATAATGAGCAACATGCATACAGCAGTTCAGTTTCTATCAATGATAGAACATACTGTATTTGATAGCATACAAGACCACCCAGTCACAATGTAGCGTTACCCTGAGCAGAACAAGAACAAGAAGAAACAACATGTAATAGGAAGAAAAGTCACTACTTTGATTTTCTGGGTATAAAAAAAAAAACAAAAAAACATTTGTTTAATAAAATAAGTAATATTTTAATTCAATTTATACTAATTAAATGTTATAGTGTGTCTTTATTTTAGTCTTATGTAAGGTGGTATTTAATTCTTCAGGTTATTCTCAGTGGGTAATGAGTCACAAAATAAATAATCAAAACATTTTTGGGGTAGAGCGGCACCAAAATTATTTTTGCCCCTGAGAACCCTTGCATTTCTGGCTATTTTTAAATTGGCAACACTGCTAGCTACACCAATTTTTTTTAAAACCTGGATGAGAAGAATTCAGGAAAATACTTTTTTTTCCCTAAATATTCCCTGAAGAAATGGGGGGGGGGGTCTTATATGGCATCAAATTGGACATTAACATTCAATTAAAATGAGAAAAAAATAATAATAAATAAATAAAAATAGAGTATAGAATGTTCCTTAGAAAGGAGGAGGAGGAAAGATTTGGCCATCTGTAGACTTCCTTTAATAATCCTTGTGTAAGTGAACTTAGATTAAAAGGTCAATTAGTTTAAAGTTGTACTTTAAGCGCCTAATTAACAAAACTTGTGCTCACGCCAAGAAAATAATTCTTCTCCAGAGTATCTTTGTTAACTATCAATCCCATGCTATAGATCCCAATTACTCTAAATTATTGTGAAAAAAATTCATGGATATATACTGGAGGCCTTAATGCATTTGATTACAATATCTACCTATGTTTATGTAGCTTGCGCGTTTTCTTACTTTGAGACTTAATAGTTCACTACTTAAAAGCTGTTAATAGTGTAAATAAATGTTTTTGTCTTATCAATTTCATCAGGTTTTTATAAAAAGTGACTAAACTCATTCAAGTGGAAGAATACAGGATTTCAAATGGTGGGGAGGAGATATTTTTGTCAGCAAAATTTTTAACTTTAATTGGAAGAGCCCATTTTAACTGGCAAACAAACAGGAAAAGTCACCCTGTTCATTAGATAGACATAATTCTGCAAACTTTATCACTTAACAAGATTAATTTTGGATAACAAACCAGTATAAACACTTGACACTCGTTTGTCAGGACATTTAATTAAATCATTGTAGTCCAGTATGGGTGACATGAATCATGGTGTTATTCATCGAAGCCTCTATAAAATTTGCTAGCAGGATTGTCTTGAAATATTTTACATTATTCAAAAATGCGTTATGAAATCTGTACCGATTGGGCTCAACTTGGACTAAATACCAGCATTTATTTTAATTAAATAAAAAAAAAAAAAAATCATATTAAGTAAATAATGCCACAAACTATAAGTAATATTATTTCAATATTAAAATATAGATTTTATATGGAAAACAGTTTTTTTTTGGTTATATGATGCCTCTGGAAAATAAAGCCCTTGAAAATTTGCTTAACCATTTACTAAATAGGATTTAAAATGTCAAGTACATATTTAGAATTTTTTAAAAATACAACTACCATATTTGACAGCATTTAAGACCCAACCTTAAAAAAAGTGCTAAAAATCTTGGTTGCCCATCCCCACATTGGATATAACTTGAGGAATTTAAAAACTGGGTGATAAATGAGAATTCCGGAAAATGCGTTTTTCTTAATATTCCCTGCTAAAATAAAGGGGGTGGGGTTGGGGGGTCCTTATATGCCATCAAATAGAGTACTTGTTAAATGAAAACGAGACAACATACAGTTTACATTGAGTTATAGACAGTACCTTCCTGAATGAAGGCCTTTTCCCCTTCCATGTCAATGGCAACACTAAAGACTGCTGATCAAGAATAATGAGACTAGGTATTAATTAAAAAGGGAATTCCATAGATGGTAACAAAGGAAAGAAAGCTAGATTTTCTGGTCAAAAAGCAACAATAATAATGCAATGCCACATGCCAAAAGCCCATCACTACGTTGGATGTCTTTCTTTCTCTTTCACTCAACAAAAAAAGCAACGGGCAAAAACAAATTTCAAGAAGACTTTTCCATTTTCTTTTTATGTTCTTTATTCAGAACAGTACTTCTTGGGTACAATAAAATGAACTTTACAGGAGCTCCATCAACAGGTGATCATCCGCAACATCTATAAAATTATATGAAGAGTGAAAGTGGAATGCAGGAGCAAAGAAAGATTTGCTGGGTGATCTGTCATTAATAATAGTAATAATAATAATAATAATAATTATAATGATGATGACCATAATAATTATAATAATAATAGTCATAGTGTAGTAAAAAGTAGAATATTAAGTGGCAAGGAATCCACACTTTATAGATAGCATCACTTGCAAGCCATACATCATAGCCTGGTTAACTAGCTGTTCATCATCATCACATTTAACAGTCCTCTCACTAACAGCTCTACCGTCTTCAAAAACGGTCACTAAATAACAAGGCATTGCAGGTTTAGATCCCACCCCACCAATCAAATTCGAAAAGACTGCAGCAATTAGCAACCACGCCCCTCAAGCAAAGAACAGAACTTGAGATGGTGAAGACCAAAGGCAAAGAACTGGAGAGAAAGGCAAAAAAGAAAATAAGGTTTTAATTTGTGAAATAACATTTTTTACTTAAGGGGGTGGCGAATAAAGGCAACCTAGAATCCCTTAACTATTTGCTAAAAATTTCTAAAACATATTCAGACATATAGAAAGACTTTAAATTTTTTTTTTTTTTTTTTTTAAAATCTGCACCTTTAAAATAAGACTATCCTAGGTCTTTTGAGAGAATTGCTTACATGTATATATTTATAAGTGAGCAAGCAAGCACACAAACATTAAGATTTGCTTTATTTAGGCTTCTGTATGCAACAATTTCTAAAACACTTATATAGAAAAATGGACTTAACCTTCAAAATTAAAAGCTATTTCTTCCACATCAAGACTACTCGTTTAAGATTAATACAAATTGTCAGGCTAAATGCTGGAAATTTAAGTGGAAATAAAGTATTTTCGATGCAAGATGTCTGCTACAAACCTACTATTTAAAAAATAAGCTGAGAATTTACTTTATAAAGCTCTTCTCAGAAAAGCAACTTTGGGAATGAGGTAAGAAATAAGGCTGGATGCTCATCAGGTTTTTTTTTTCTTTTTAAATTTGCCAATAACTACACCCTATAAACAATCGGTGGGAGAATATTTTTTTTAAATAATAAAGTAAAATAAAAGCAGTGATATGATTATCAAATAACACAGTCACATTATATATAGGATAATAGAAACCTACTCTCCAACTATAAAATATAAAAAAATATTCATATTCCAGTGACAGTATAAACACCACTGGCTACAATACTAAACAAAATTGAAATAACTGGTATGTAATAATTATAAAGAACCTAAGATATAAAAATTTTTTTTTTTTTTTTTTGCGTAAGGTATTTTTTTTTTTTCAGTGTTAACTATTTGTGTTGTGCTCACCATTATTTTGTAGTGGCACTTTTGAGATTTGTAAAAATCAGGAGACGGGCTGAGCACAAAAGTATTCGATGCACACATAGAATAGATGTGCACAAACATTTGATACGTCAGCCTCAATGGTCAAAATAATGTGACCGCCTGGGCTTTTATGAAAAAGGAAAAAAAAAACAAAAAAACAAAACAATAATAAGAGGGTGCTGGGACAGTTATAATGGAATAACCAACTGGTGGGACTTAGAAGTAAATGTTCTGAGGAGTTTGGGGTTTCCTTCTTTTAAAATAAACTGTCTTCACACGTTATAAAATTCAAAAAGAAATAAAGAAGCAATTCGCAATTTTTGCAGTGACTCATGTCTGCAAAAATTGTACCAATTAGTGATCGAAAAGCAGGATGAAAGGTTTTAACGACTAACAAAACTAGAAAAAATTGTTAGATTTTTAACATAATTATCCGAGGGATTATGGTCCCTTACAAATCTTGGAAAAAAATAAAAAAGGAAATGATAAAAAGAAAATTAAAGTAAATGAAAAGAAAACGATGAATAAAAAAAAAAAAAAAAAAGATATAACAACCACACACACTCTCACTCACAGATATACACAATCTTTCTTTTCTCTCCAAATAAAATTATCAAGTTAAATTCCAGGAGAATGCTTGTTTAATTATGTGAAACCAAATATATACAAACTTGTGTTAAAAATGTTGAAATTAGTACAAATGTGATGATAGCTGACTTCTAAATTTAAAAGAAAATATTTTTAAAAAAGAAAACAAAACAAAAAATAGCTGCACGGATATTATTATATCTTGATTCGCTGTTAAAAAAAAAAAAAAAAAAAAAAAAAAAAAGAAATGGTTGCCAATAAGGTTCAGTTAATGTTTCAGTTTATTTGCTTTTCCAACAGGTTCATCAAAGACCAATATGGTCCTTTTCATCACTTCTACTGGCCAAGCAGGAAAATAAGAGGGGGGAAAACAGTGAATCAATTAAAATGCATCTAAACAAGTGACAAAATTGTCATTATTAGTATTCAACAGAAAAGGAACAAGTTAAAGAGCAAGATTATAATTCTTGTTCTAACGTGGCAGTCCAGATGCTCAGCTTCCCACCCGGTTTCTATTTGCGGCATTGAACATCGTACAAAGCTTTAAACACTTCAACTTTTTATTTATATAATCAAAAAGAAAGAAAGAAAGAAAAAAATCAAAGTGGAGATTTTTTTTATTTTCTATTTTTTTTGTTTAATCTTAAATAGAAAAAAAGTGTAAAGCAATGAATAGATCTTGATGGAGATTTGAATCGAAATGCCACATATCCCTCCTCTCTGCAAACGCAGCTGTACACAGGTGTGAAAGTATGTAAAAAGAGTTTAAATGCAGAACACAACAAGTGACATCTTTTTTTTATAAAAATTTAATTAACTTTTCGCAATATAGTTTTGAGTAACCTTTCTTTCACCAACAACAGCATTTTCTATCTGCACAAAGACATCTGGCAAGCTAGACTCAATAAGATACATGCAGAGTCTCCTATTTTAAAAAAATTAGCGACAAGATTGCTTATCTCAGCAGATGAAATGCTCAACTATTTATTTCTAAGAGATTTTACTTACAGCAAATATTACAAATGAAATATACCAAAAAGCAAACTAAAGATGCTGAAATGTTAGTTTTCAGATGGTAACAATGTATTAAAGTGGAAACCAACAAAACATTTGTGTTTTGCATCTAAAATCTTAAATCCCTATGGCAGGGGCTGCATTGCTTCAAAACCTGGTAGAGAAATTGAAACATCTCAACTGAAAATTATTTGCTCTTGTCCATTTACTTTTTCTTGAATACGTCTACTTTTGACAAGTGTCTTCCTCATTCTACCTGCTCTTTCTAGCTTACTCACATACTGAAACCTAATAACAAAAAAAACAAAAAAAAAAAAACAGAATAAAGGGAAAAAATGCAATGCGATTGAATTTTTCCTTCAAAACACTTGTAAATTGTCAGAAAAGTAAATATTCTTGATTCTGACTTTCATTCACACAAGCCTTCATTTTCACACAGCCATACCCATATCTGTTCTTTCTCACATCAAACACTTTTTCATTATGTTGTGTTTGTAACTTATCCAGTAAAAAAAAAAAAAAAAAAAAAAAAAAAAAAAAAAACAATGGGATACTTAAACGATTTCCAAATTGCTAGAGTGTTTTTTTTTTCTTCTCTCTTAAAAAGGTGTTTTAATATTTTTTTCATTCCGTTTGCTTATTTTTTAAAATTTTTTTATTAACATTTTTTTCGTTTAGGGGTGGGAAATTTAGCATACTCATTTAAAGTATACATTTTGTTTTTTTCTTTCATTTTTTAAAATTATTTTATATTACCTTATTAGAGTTGGTCTTAAGGTTAAGGAGTTTTAATTAGACTAATCAACAAGTAATTCAAAATGGACAAGTCCTAGTCTTTCAGCCTTTTTAATAGCAATGTTCTTTGCATAGGCCTTGCACTCAACCATCACCAAGAATCCACGGGTAGGATTCATGAACTGGACCACTACAATAGGGGCATGGTAGCCTTCCTGGTTGAGGAAAGGAAAGTACTTGATTGGAAAGCCATGCTTTGGGAAGTAGTTGACTGTTCCTAAGTTCTCAATATCAGTCTGCCTCTGGAAGAAAGAAAGAAAAATT
>VCCN01001112.1:570053-625364 GCA_006491835.1 Architeuthis dux | reverse complement strand
AAAAAAAAAAAAAACAGGTGTGAGTATTAAATTCACATGAATGTGTAACTATAAGAAACAAGGACACAAATTGGTTATTCATAATCAAAGAGTTATTTTCCTCTCTCAATATGTTGAAATCCATATGATCAAAAATACAAAAGAAATGATCGTGGATACATTCCATTCATTAATGACTGTGAAATAGAAAAAACAAAATTACAGTTCATAGGGGGAAGACGTAAGAAAATAATGTGATTAATTGTTATTCAATCCAACACAAATATAACTAGCTTTTTAGTTGCTATTGGAAAAATCTGTTGACAATCGATAGAAAATATCACTTCTCCAATAAGCTAAGATTTTAAACAATTCAAATTTTTTTTTTTAAATCTATTTACTGATAAACTTTGATAAGTTAATTATTAATTAAAATGGTCTTGTATCACACATCCTTAATATAATCAGAATGAAGTCATACTAATACACATTTCTCAATGTGAGCCGAGTCGAGAGCAGCCAATATTGTTCACAGAATGTAAGAGTATCCGGAAAAGTAAAATACTTTTTTTTCTTTCAGTTGGATCAAGGGATATTTAAGACTTATTTAAAAGTCAGAATATTTAAGTGAAAAAAGATTAAATAATGTCAGCCTCAGAAAAAAAGCCAATTTAAAATACAACCACTTTTCATTATTTTTATCAAGACAGTCTTTATAGTGTTTGTGAAGTTAAATAAAGAATTCTGTGGGTAAAAAGTATATTTATGATGCCTTTTCATAAAGGATGTTACAGTGAGACTTGATATTTTTGGACAGCCATTTCAAGGCGCTTTCAGGTGAATGTAGAAGACTCCATATTGTATTTGAAAATAAAAAGCAACAGCTTCTAACCAGAAGAGCAGGCATATATATTTTTACAATAAAATAATCAAGGTATTTTTCTAGAAAAAAAATATATTCATTAGCAAATTAAAAATTCAACAAAAACAAACAAGTTCATGCATTAAATATACAATGCCCTAAAAATGTATTTGAAAAAGAAAACAAATGAATGTTGCTTATAAGCAATGTTTGGCTACTTAAATGCATTATCAAGCCTACAACTCTTAAGAGAGATCTTCATTCAAATTGTAGTCTGAGTGAAGATGATCTAACATGCACAGAACACAATGCCTTTCCTATTATGACAAATTCATCAACTTTCCGCTCAGTTTTTGTTTGAAGAAAACACGGTTTTTGCAACAGGATCAGTCAGGAACAATTAAACAATTAGTCAGGAATTTCTCTTTCAAATCCCAAAATCCAGATTTTAAAATAAATATATCAATTACTCTTTATTTGATTGATACAGGTTAACACTAAAATTGTTAAATTTATTTTATTATAATGTATTATTATTAATATGGATTCTATGATAATACAGTACACTAGTCAAATGTTCATGAAAACAGACTTAATTACTTTTGTTTTTAAACAAATTCAAATTACTGCTAGCCATTCAGAAGTGCTCATAACAAACTGACAGTCTGCTTCGAATTTAAAGAGTCTTATATCGACTAATCATTTCCAAACGATGACAGCTATTGATGAAAAACAGAACAATACTAGAAGTAATAGGTATCTAAACATGTTTATGGACCATTACCATAATACCTGTTAAATTAACAGAATGATTATTCAGTACTAAAATGGGTGTGTGATATGAAGAAAGAGGTTTTCAACATCTAGCATAATAATACAATCAGTAGCATAGCTGACTATGATGTCATTGGTAAATATTCAAACTTAAGAGTTTCAAATTATAAATCATGTAGTAAGTACCGCCATCAGTTTCAACTGGAAAATGAATAATATAGAATCTTTCTACTCATGAGGTAATGAGTACAATGAGGTGTTGGTAAAATTTGCAATACCTACAGCTCATAAATCTCATTTATCCTGTACGAGTTATAAAAATGCTTTCTCAAGGTTAAACTTAGGAAAGATTATGCAAAAGTACATATGCTTTTGTGACAGTATTTGTGTATGTGTGCATGATCAGAACTTTGTGACAAGATAAAAAATATAATTGCATAGATGAGCAAATAGAATAGCCAAAGATGTTCAATTGCCAAAATATTAGAACTCTCCTCTTCTGTACTCTTTAATGTCAAGATAAAATGTGACTGCTTTTTAGAAGTGATTTAATACCTTTACACATCTCTTCAATAAATTTTAAATGATTTTTAAATAAATTAGAATAAATACAAATTCTCATTAATTTTCTGATTTCAGTCATGTCAGTAACAATCTTAACATGCAACTAACTACAAAGGCAATTTTCTATTTCAGGTTTTCATTGTGGTTTAACAATAAGATCTATTCATTCAGAAAGAGACAAAGATTCAACTTACGGGCAAGGAAATCCTTGATGTTGTTGACATAAGGTTCCAGGCTAGTATCTCTCTTATTAAAGCGAATAAGAGTAGATTCATAATTTGGTCTTGGTCGGTAGCCCAAACCTAAAATAAAAACAAATACATAACATCCGATATATGTTGACAACAGAATACAATAGAAAAGTTCAATTAGCTCAAATACAGGTAAATTATCACATTAATAAAATACAGGTATACCTTGATTAAGGCGGTTAAGTTCCAAAATTTTCCATACTGTTCAAAACTTACATTAATTTGTACTGCAATACCTTAAATGTACTACATCAAAAACCGCACTATTCAAAGTATTCCTGTATTTGATTTAATCATTTTTCAAGGTCATTCATAAGATGTAAATTGTTTTAGTTATGAATTCATTAAAATGAAAATAGGACTCTAAAAACACATTTTACTTTTCTAGCAACAAATTAACAAACTTGCTCTTTTTGTATACAAAGAATCATACAATTTTGAACACACAAAGGTGCAAGACCTCTACTTGGCCATATTGTTTACACTTTTCGGAACTCATTTCTACTAGTTGGTACCATTATTTTAGATGGTTGCTTTTCATCCTTCCATTTTTTTCTTCAATTAAAGTTTTTTTTTGTAAAATCTCATCTTTAATGATCAAGAATCAATGTCTACTTGGTTTGGATTTCCAAATCAATGCTAGCACTTTTTATTAATCTCAAAATTTGGAGACTAAGAAATGTCACAGCTTATGATGCCAGTGTTATCTATATCTCATACCAGCATTCAATTGTCACTAATAATCTTTGCTTCAAAATGCAAACAGTTTAGTAAAAACAGGCTTGATATATTTATAACAGTATCCTTCTTCATTTGCATATAAAATGGAGACAAATGAAAAGGCGATTCTGTATATTAATGCATGTGTGCTTTAATTATTAGGAATTAATTGCAAAATTTCCTTTGGGACACTGATTATAGTAAAATATTACCATTAATAAAATTATAAACCTTTTTATACCTTATCTTGGAGAGAAATCATCATTTTAAACTGCAATTTTAGTATTTCATTCAAGGTCAAATTTTAGGTTGAAAATTGTGTCCCAAATTTAACAATTGTTTTTTAATTCATTCAATTTGTCAACAGACTCAGTACAAAGCAACATAAATAATCAAAAATTAAATGTGTCGCAGTTTTCTATATAGATCTTAAAATCAAATTGAAGGTTTATGATCATCAAGACAATATCAAACAGACGCAAAAGTTTTTAAATTTGATCTTCATGTTCTTTTGAATTCTCTTAGACTGGTAATTAGTTTTAAGTTAATTTTTCAAAAGAAAAGGTGAATTACCTAGTATTTGTTTGATCCATGTCCTATATGATACAAATGGCAAAAAACTGACTTACCAGGAGAACCTTTCAAAAGACTGTCGGTTCCTTGAAGTTTAGGAAAATGTCCATCTACAGTTGTATAAAAAACAGCAATAGTTGCTGTAAAGAAGCCTGATAAAAGCGCATAGAAGACGAGGTAGAAAAGGGTAATCAGTGCTGAAAAGAAAAGAAAAAGATTTATATATTAACTTGTTAAATATATTGTTATAATTAATGATTTTTTAAAACAAATGTTGCAAGTTTAAGAAATGAAATATAATGGATGAATATTTTAACCAAGTTTTGTTTGAACATTAGCTTTTAGACTGTAGTCAAAATGAAGCTAGTATTTAATTAGTGAAAGTAATTATGCCATTAAGTTAAACAGATGATTGCAAGAAACTGTAGAGTAGAATGTGATCGATCTCCCAAATTAGAATGTCAATAAAAACCTAATGATCTCCCCTTTCTCCTTTTTAGATATTGATGCCAACGTTAGACTATTGAGGTGGCAAAGATCGAGAAGAAATACTCAAAGATTACTGGATGCGACATACTGGTGGAAGAAGACACCAGTCAAAATGTGGTAAAAACAAAGATGAGGATATTAGTTCCAATATCTAATGCAATAATTATAAACTTGATTAATAAAAATCATTGCAAGAAATGAAGCCAAGTTTTATTTAATTATATGTAATATGTTTGAGAAAGTTCAACACAATCCATTTTTAAATAAGCCCTTCATAAAAACAAGAATTCAAGACTTTAGCGAATAAAAGTTCACTTTATAATGTATCATTTAACTTAAGTGCAAATATAACTCATTAAAAATTTTCAAGCTGAAAATAAAACACTTTTTTGGTACTTTTTCACATAAACATTCAAAATATTTACAAACATTTACTGTCTTCAGATTGTTCAAACTTAAAATTATGAAAAATTGGTCAAAATCATATACCTGGCCAATTTTGATTGAAAAATATAGCAATATATGCTCAACCCAGTCAATAATGTTAAATCATGAGATACTCATAGGAGTTATAGCTGAACTTAGAAATATTCACAAAGAAGTAAAAACTAATATTTATGGATGGATACATGATTTTTTTTAAATGCTTAAAGATCATGTAACAAAGAACGGGATACATAATCAAAATTATAATCTAGTGACTCACTAACCTGAACTAAAGTTTAAAAGTTTGATAAATCTAAGACTAAGATTCATTCTACCGTTGGTCCAAAAATCAATGTTAACTATAAAAATGAAAACCTTTTAGTAGCCAAGTGTATGGATAGTCTGATAATAAAAATACCAAAGATAACATAAATGTTGGACCTTGAAAAACAAATTATTTATAAGATTTAAGAACTAATCTGAATTTAAAATCATAACATTTACATGAAACAATAAAATAAAAATGCACAAAGGCATCTGTTGGAATTAATATTAAAAATGTTCAAATTCTTTTCTAGCCCGCTAACTCCCAAACGATCTAATTCTGCTTACCATAAAGTAGATTAAACAAAAAATACTTAAAGAAATATCCGTATTATTGATATCTCAAATCAAAACCTAAAGGCCCAAAAGTTTTATCTATTTTCCACACAATACAGTCTTGTTAGTTTGAAGCATCTTCAAAACAAAATCTCTTACTATATACATCCACTGCGCTCTTTATATAACCAACAATATGAATATCATATGGCAAATACAACAATTTACAAATGCAACATTAGCAAGAATTTAAAGAATAATTCATACAAGCCATACAGAATAGTCACTATTCTCCCCTCGATCTGTCAAGATCTCTTACCTCTAAGTTCTGTATAACTATACATCACCAAGTAAAAACTAAGCACACACACAGAGATAATTCTGCTCTTTTATTAAACGTGACTCACTTTCCAGCACCTTCATTTATTTCCAGAAAGAACACAATTTGCGAGTCAAAAAATAACAAGCTAATTTTACATTCAGAATAAAGTATTAGCCATTTTATTAATTTATATTTTTACATGTACTTCAATATGATTCTAAACCAAAAATGCCTTCAGCAGATTACAATGCTCAATGCATTGGAGTCAATTAAAAGGTATCCTTTTATCCACACCTCAAGGTAAACTAAGCCACAGATATTACTACCTTTATATCAAAGGATAATGTTAGATCACTGTCAGATAAAAAAAATTTTTTTTAAAATCTATTAACTAATTGTACATCAAATAAATGAGCCAAAACTATTAAAAAACAATGATGTATCTAAATTGTCTACATTTTAATCCTCCCTGAGACAGAGGATATGGTTAAATTCCTATTCCTCTTGGGAAGTTCAGACTAAAGCCAGGCTATTCACAAGACATCCTAAACTTTAATCTAGTATTTTAATAAACACCTACTCAAGACTTTAAAAATATTTAATCACATTTTCTCTAAATCAAGCACTACATTAAAAAAATGCATTTCTGTATTTTAATTAGAAACCTTATTTATTAATGACCTGAAAAATTTAGACAGTTTGCACAAAAAGTATTTAAAGATGTATTGCTTTTTAAAGTGGTGCAAGAATTTAATTTGTTCTTAATGAAAGATATTTTAATTAAATCTTAGTGTAAACTAAAATATCTGTGGGTATTAAAATAAAGAAAAAACATACAATAACCATTAACACTGCTTTTTCATAACTTACATTTATAAACTCTTAAAATATACAAGAAACTTTAAAAATAAAAATTAAACAAAATGTGTAAGAATAACACAAGAGTTGCTTCCCATTAACAATCAAGTCTGAAAATACAATTAAGAAAACCTAACCTTTGGGATCTATGCAGCATTGAATGAATGAACATCTATCAAGAACTGATTGATTTTAATAATTAATAAGTAGGGTAGGGTTTATCCACTCCTAATAACTGCCAATATAACAAAGCAACATAAATGAATTACTAACGTTTTGGGTTATTTTTCATTTTTCAGGTTTATTGGAACCAATTAATCTATTATTCCATGACAATTTATTGGGTATCCCAGAATCAACATCTCTTTTCGACAATTGATTGATGCTTGGGTAGTTCAGTGTCCCAAATTGTGGGAGCATGTGTAATTTTACAATTGGGACCACCATCCCTACATTGTGCCAAAATGCTATAATAAATTGTTTAGTATCTTTAGTAAAGGTCATTTGGTACCCAATTAGGGTAATAAGACACGTAACCAATTGTTTTTAGTGCTCAAAATGAACTGCAGTAGCTGTACTGCGAATGCTTATTTTTCGAATCCTTTGCTAACCTGATCTTGAATATATTTGTCGATGGTGCTTCTACTGTTCAACTCTCAAATTATATTTATCTAAAAACATTAAAAAAAAATCAACGTGATTAACTAAAAAACCAAAACAAATTGGAACATTAACTAAGGGATAAGCAATCAGTAGTTGAAAAGATATGATTCCAGGATTGTCAATTTATTCACGTATAAAAAATGTAACAATGAAGATATACACACAATCATAAGGAGTAGATCATGTTTATATATTAAAAAATGTATAACTTCATATTTGCATCTCAAACAAATGACAAAAATTGATTTATTGATAATAAATTGTTTACAGCAGATAATAGTGTCTAATCCAATAAATGAAATTCATAAACAAATTGTCTGCTAAAACTCGACAAGAACCCAACTCTTGTAGAAAGGTGTTCCACAATCCATTCAACGTATTATGCATGTTTAGTAGTTTTAATGTTGGGGCAGTTGCCTTCAATCCTGTTCATTAGGTACAGTGACATCATTTCAATCAACAAAGTTAATAGGATTCACGATAGCCAGATTCCAGCCATCTGTCTTTGGCAATCAATTCACCAAGTAGGAGTAACCTCCCATTTTACAGACATAAATGAAAGATTGCCAATGTTATATTCAACAGACTATGTAGTAAGGCACATTTAGCAGTCTAGTAACCAAATTGCAATTGTTTTAGCAAAAATGTTATATGAGCCTTCTTTATTTCTTAAAGGTCACTCTTTAAAAACAAAGATAATCGCTTAAAAAGATTTTTTCCTCACTTAAATTGTCTTTATTCCAGTTCTTAACTTGGAACAAAATATTTTGGCAATCTTTCAAAGGTACTGTGGCTATTTTTAGCAATTAACAGGTGCATCGAGTAAATTATGGGACTCGTAGTGTTTGCCAACTAAATAGAAAAAAGTTTAGCAAGAATTTCTTTAACTTTTAGCATATCAAGGACTTCAATAAAAACTGCTTCGCACTGTGTGTATACAATTCAAATCATATGGAGATTTTTCAATTTAAAGAAAATCATATTGTACAGGTGTTGTCTTCAATTTATTAAATACATCAGGCTGAACAAACGATACATTGTTTTAATGTTTTTGCGATGACCCATTGCCTTTAAGTTGTTTGTTATGGACATCATCTGAAACTAATATATTCTCTTTCATGTCACCCATCATATGAAGATGGTCATTGAATAATTTAATGAAATTATAAATGTTAAAACGAAACAAAGCAAGGAAGTTCAAGGAATTTTGCTTGGTTGAAAAGGCCATTTTTTTAAAATGAATCCATGAAAAACTTTTCAGATAACAGAGGAAATAAGATGAACCTTTAAATATTTAATTAAAAATAATTGACATTTTATGAAAAAGAATAAGACATCAAAATTACGATATATCTCATTGAAAATGCATTACATCAAGTTTAGCTAAAGAATAAACATCAGTCTCAACTACAACCTTTAAATACACGCATTCACTAAATTATAGATTGAAGTTAAGTTCAGGTCACGCTTACAGTCAAATTTGTTACCGACCGACTGTGACCTAAGCGTGCTTACAGCATGAAAAATCGTTTGTGATTCAGTCGGCAACTGAATCGTAAGAATAGAGATGATCCTATTTTCTACGATTCAATCATAGATTGTAGCCAATGAGAAGAGAGAATTTAATGCCACTTCCTTTTCAACTAAATAAAAATGGCGACCTATTTTGTATCAGCTGATGGAAATATACTGCTAAAATAGGAAGCTATATTTGAATTAAAAACACCTATTTTCACATTACTGGAAAATTTGGATGATTTTATATTATTTTTGGATGTAAAACTATCACATTGATATCATTTTGATAATGAAAGTTACGATAAAAAGTAAACATTGAATTAGAAAATATTGCTAATATAGTTTTGTATTAAAATAAATTGTTTGCTTTGTAATTTTTTTCATAAATTTATTGTTTCATATATCTAAAATATTGTTTGACGAATGTGTACACAAACTAACAAAACCTTTTTCTCCTTAATAAAAGAAATTGGTTACAAGATTGGAAAGTACCGAAAATTAATTGCAAAAACTTTCTCTATTTATTTTCAAATATTTGACTGTCTTAACCACATTTTGTAAAACAAAGAAAAGTTTGTACTCATCCTGGTTGGTTTGAATATATTAAATGAAATTTCAATTAAATTATGGTCATGTGACAAGACTTCTTGCAGCGATTGAGAGTCTAGTAGTAGCAACATAGGTACCTAACGTCTCGGTTGGCAATTAAAAATACAAATCAGCAACTCTTTGCAAAAAAAACCAAACAAACAAAAAAACGACATGAGTTTAACTACAATTCAATTGGCAACAATTTGATCAGATCATAGTGTGACCTAAGTGTAGACAGGGTGTGTATTGTCTTATCAATTATTCACTTAGATATGCAAAGGAAAACGCTCTTACTACTACTTAAGCTGTAGTTAATGTTAATATCAATTTTTATATTGAGGGAAAGAGTAGCACCTCTGATTTTGCAACATTCTTTTTTTAGAAGAGTAAAAATATTTGTTTCAGATAATCGCTTTCAAAAGTGTTAGAATGCATTTTCCAACAGGTAAATTTTAGTTCTACAATACAACTAAAAATAGTACAATTCAGACATCATTAGATGAGTTTGTTGATCGACAATGATTCCAAGGTGATAAATGAGATTGAGACTAATGAAATATAACGATTAAGTGGAATATTTTGAGCTGGTACTAACTTTACAGAATTAGTACGCCAGGCAAAAATGTCAAGACGACTGTTCAGATAACTGAATATTTTTTTGATCTGAAAATCTTATGTCATTAGCTACAATTATTTTATACAAGACGACGCAATAAAAACCTCCCTGGTTTCATTTTTTCTTTTAAATAGATTAATAAACAGAATTTAAAAAAAAAAACAGGCAATGAATCAATTTTAAATTCTAGAGGTCAAATATTGCACACCAAACCTGAGTGAATGGATCATCCTGAAAACATGCACATACAAGTTTACAACTATGATGTATGAGAGTGGATCAAACACAAGAAATTTTAAATGAGCTAACAAGAAATCCCAACAACAATGCAATGAACAGGTCTACACAAAATAAAACTAAACTGGCAATTGCATTTCTTCATTACAAGATTGCTCTAAGATGCATTAACAACAATTCAAATTTAGAAAAGAAGTTAGCTGGGATGTAAATTTGTATAAATGATATGAGAGCTTTATTCATATCTGCCATTTCAGTCCGTAAATCAATGGTATTCACTGTACAAGCTACAATGTTATTTGCTTGAATCTCTTGAAACAGCCGATTGTCTTGTGTCATTTTTAGGACAGGGTATGAAAGATTCTATTCGTTATTTAATTATATTTTCACGTAGTCTCTATACTTTAACACCATCGAATCAAAAGTAATTTGTAGAAAAGTAGCAGCGCGTCAAAAAACCCAATGACATGATAATGGAAAACGGTTATCCTTGCAATTCAGACACCAAAGAATGTAAATATTGAAAAAGGTTATCTCCCTTTATGGCTAAAAATGGCTGGATCTTTCATTTCTAGCTATAAGTATATCTATACAACAACGCATTGATCAGAAATTAACAATGAAAATAAAAAGTATAATTATGATGATCTTTAAATAATATATCTATTAAAATACAATTTAAACATTAATTAATTAAAAGAGCCTTCGTATGATTTTTCGAGCGTACTTAACATTGATCCGAAATTAACACAATGAAAATAAATAAGAAGTATATCAGATATTAACACAATGAAAATAAAATTGTTATTTTTTTCTTCCAATTACCTTTATTTTAAAACAACGTATTGATCAGATATGAAGGCTATTATTATTTTTGTCAAAACATTTCGGACCACGAACTCGTCCAGGAAAGATGAAAACCGTGCACCGACGAGCAAAAGTGTCTTTTCAGTTTTTGTTTTAGGAGCATCCACAGATCTTCGATGATTTTAAATATATTTATTAAAATAAAACTCAAACACCAATTAATAGGGCAATTAACATTTAAACATTTTTATTTTCATTCTTTCAATTGATCAATACGTTGTAAATTTTATTTAAAAATCTTATAATTTCACTGCTTATATAATCTTTATTTCGATATTCACACCTACTTTTTATTTTATTCATGATTGTGTTAATTTTTTTATCAATACGTTGTATAATTATACTTTTTGGAGCCTTTGTATGAATTGTCAAGCGTACTTAACATTTTTAGCTATAAAGTTAGCTGGAAATGAAAAATCCTAGCCACTTTTAGCCATAAAGGGAGATAACTTTTTCAATATTTACACAATTTTTTTGGTGCCCGGATAACCTGGAAAAGTACTTCTGAACAGAAGGAAATTACGATGCTATTTTTAATTTTCAAGTTGAGGTTTTTCCTACCCATTTAAGAAATATGATTTTAAAAATCATTTTTCTCCAAATTCTATTAAAAATATGTTAATCAAAACTAGCCGACTTGACTGGGATGGAATTTCAATTACATTTTTTTTTCTTTTTAAAGTAAATGAAATAAAAAAAATAAAAATTCCACAATCTCTTCGGAAAAGAATTTGTAATTACAGGAATACTTTTTCGTAGTACTTTTCAGAGAATCTTCCATTTCTTTTTACCATATGAATTTCGACAAATCTTTAAAAAGCTGTCTAAGGTTCGGACAACTAAAAATAACTAAAGTCACACGTTACGTATGTTTCAAAAAGAAATTTCATGGGGGAAAAAACCCTTCGCACATCCCATGGATATGGTAGGAGTAGAAATATTCATGAGAGGAGGAGGAGAGGGCTGATGAATTGTATCAGTAAAGAAGGAGAGAAAAAAAAATCAATTTACGTTTAACTGTGAGTTACCTGAGATAATAGAAGAACGTTATTCCGATTTAAAAATATATATACTAAACAGATTTAACGAAAAGATCATTAAAACTAGAAAACTATCACTGAACCAAGGAGTCAGGTTTCGAATGGAAAAAAAAAAAAGCATTATGCTGGTAGCAGGATTAAAAATGCCCTTCAAGTGTCAAATGAATATTGTGTAGTTTCCATTGCTTGGTATGGGTGAGGGGAATGACAAGACAAGACACGAAGCAAGGCAAACAATGAACGAGGTCTTTCTTTAAAGATATGGCTCTTTCCATATTTTGGAAACTGATATTTCAACGGTGTAATGTCGATGAGTGATGAAAGGAAGGCTGTGTTAAAATTGCCAACCGCCGGCCCAAGGACAATTTTTATTGATCGAGAGCCCGCTGCTACTAATACTTACTATCACCATACAAAACTCGCTAAGCCCCTCACCCCCGGTCGGTAACAATGCTTAATTAAAAGAAAATAGATAAATATACATCTAAAGAATTAGTATCTTAGCTATATTAATTCTATATATTTACAGAGTTTTTTTTTACCTAAAGTAAAAAATATCGAAATTTATGTTAAAAAGAGTAAATACATCCCGAATCTACAACCGACTATTTATTTCATTGTATTCCAGCGATATCTATAAGTCACAATACAATTCCATTCATTTGATTTCGGCTATTGCCACAAAAAGGACCAAAGAAAGCGTTTTCTCTTGATGACATAGTAAATTGTCAAGAATCAAAAGCTGTCTCTGTTGTAGGTAATGTCGTTAGCATCTTTCAAGGGGTGAAAACGAAAAGAAAATAGAATCACAACGTTTATTTATCGCATTAATAGCTACTCTAAATGTTTCTCCTAGGTTTTAAGCAACTAGACTCTAGGTGTTCAGGTGTACCTGTTCTGTGTACCAACTGCTTCAAATGTCATTTAACTGTGCTTTTCATATTAAATGCCATTATTATTATTACTCGTGTGAGTATAACCAACTAAGTTTTTCAATTTTGCATCAGTTAATCATTGCACTGTGTTTTGTTTTTTTACAATAACACTGCAGTTTAGTAAAATATATAACTATGAAAGGTCACTTTCATGATGTACAACTCCTTAACAGGTGATCACTTCTTTTTTATTTATTTGTTAGAGAAATGCACACGAAACAGATAAGTGTGCGTTTGAGGCGACTGTCTGCTGCCGGCAACATTCATAGCTCAGGTGCAGTAATTGAGAGATAAACGAAGATTAAAAAGGTAAGAATAGGGAAAAATCATTAAGCTTGCTACGACGGGGGTTATTGTTAATGGTGGTTTTGAAATTGAAAAAGTTAAGAGCCGATTTGGAAGAGGGTGGAGATACTAGATTGTGTATCTATCGGGCTATGTAAGAATGACCTTTCTTTCGAGGACATAACACAGCACAGAGACCACTACACCACCAGTATCAAACTGGGTCAGCAATAACGAAAAATAACAGAAAATACAATAACGGTATTATCGGAGAAATTTCCTATAGGCTACACTAGTTTACACGCTGCTCATTTAACGAAGCAAATGTGACATTTTGTTATACACGACCCTTGGAAGACAAGGGGGGAAAAAAACCCAAGATGATTTGAGTAGGCCGCTTAAGTTATGTAATGTCAGTATTAGTCGTTACCTAAGATTAGGCACATCGAAGTAGTCAGTACAACCAAGAGGGGCGCACATATTCAAGCACGTGAGAAAATTAAACTAAACCGAAAAAAGAAAAAAAAAATACATATAATGTGTTGATGTCTAGTGCTTCAGCTTTATATTTTTAAAGTTTTATTATGGTTTAAAAGTGCTTAGGTTTATATTTTGAACAAACTTAAACCTGAAACAAAAATGAAAATGCCATGACTATATTGTAACTTGTAAGGTTATAGTTTATTTTCTCCTGTTATACGACTATAAAACGAACACATAAATCAATTTAATCATGAATAAATTAGTCTTTAGCAGACTGAAAAAGTTGACCTCTGACAAGACATTTGTACCTTGAGTAGATTTATTCTTCTAAAAGCTCTATTAAAGCTTCACTCGACATCGAATACTTGGATGCAATATATTTTATGATAAAGACGGTTGGTATATTAGGTGAAAGTATAGAGCATGCACATTGTAGCTTACATTTGAAGGGAGAGAAAGGAAAGAGCAAGGTCAGTATCGTGAAAAGAAATGAAGCCTTCTCTACTTTACTTTTTAGAGAAAGAAAAAAAAGAATGACTAATTTAAACTAAGCAGAAATTGTCATAGTCAAGGAACTATTGATTAATATTATCCAGAATAACAGTAATCTTAATTTAAGATCAAAACATAGCAAGACTATATGGAGTGTGTGTCTAGTGACTATCCACTATGAAAGAATTGTATGAATAGAGAAAAAAATACCTTCTACATTTTTCAGTAATTCTGCATACAAACCTGTTACACATTTTTCATCAGTAATAAATTAATAGAATAATCACAATTGTTTTACTTTCCACTTTTACTTATAAAACAAAAGCACAAAAATCAAACTAATCCTTTTGGTAGCCCATGAACAAATAAAAGATTTGAGGAGGAGGAGGTGGAAGGGACATTATTGACAATAGTAGGAGGCCTAATACAAGTTATTTGTGATACAAACAGTCTAAGATCCCAAAGAGAGGGAAAGCTATATGAAAACAACATTACATATACGCGTCATATCAAATATCATCAAAAATGAACACTGGTTTTATTTAAAATGTAAAAGAAATAACGGAATAACATTAAGCTATTTAACAGTTGTAGTAGTAGTAGTAGTAGTAATAATCTAACCAGTCTCCTTGTGATGATTGTGGTTCACTAGTTGGTATTATCTTGGGACAATAACTCGATAAAATTGCTAGTAAATAAATGCATAAAAAGTGAAATATGTAAACTTTAAATATTTCTTAGTTAATAAAAATGAATTCTGCCAGATTTTGGCTGTGCTAAATTGGTCGGTCGGGATTTCACCTTCAGCTGGTTTTGCCACCTTCAAGGTTACCAAGCAGTAGTAGTAGTAGTAGTAAGACACACTGCACCAAACCTTTTACTATTTCTATTACAAGTCAAACACATAAAAATGATGGTCACTGATAACAACAGTTCTGATCAATAGTCGAAATTGCAAAATAAAGCAAAAATCCCAAATCAAATAATCATCCTACGTTCACTTTTGCTTTCATAGTTTCATACAGCCTCCTCACTGTTTCTACGAGTACTTGCTTTGATTAGCAAACATAAGCTACGACAATATAGCACATTATTTTTAATCTATCATCATGAGTGGAGACGGATTAAGCAACCAACGGCGGATTATCCCAAAATAAATCAATTTTTAATTCCATTCTCTGGCCTATATTATTATTATTATAATGGTACAGATTATCTGACAGGAGTTCATTAAAAAAAGAAAGGGGAGAGAGCAAAATGAAACACTTAAAGTGTACAGAATGAGAATGTAAGCCTTTCTTTTAACGAAAAAAAGAAAAGAAAACACACAAAATTCAATAAACCTTATTGGAGAGATTTTCAAGCGATTGAAGCTGACGGGATACTAAATTTTTAGAGTTTAAATTCCTGTCAGCGTTAATCAAAATTGACTTTTCTCAGAGAATTTAGGTAATTTTAGATCACGTTAAAAAAGTGGGAAGGACCAGTCGGGTTTATTACCACTCGCTAAATTTAGAGTGTAGCTGTTAAGGCTGCTTGCTTTAATTCTATTTTGGTCCTGCTTGACATAAAATGGTGAGCAACAAGAGTACAAGATGAGGAGAAAGAACAAGACTAGAAATACATAATATCGACCGATGAAAAAGAACACAATCTACAAGAGGCGAGAAAAAGCCAAGAACTATTAGGTGTATGAATTGTACAAATAACGGAAAGCGAATAAGGGTTATATAGAGTTAGCAGCAGCAGCATAGACAGTAGCAGAAGACGGATGAGGAGACTTACCCCAGCTTTTTCCAGTTCGGCCACAAACCTCACCAGTTTCACCATTGAAAATAAATGTACAGCAATCGTCTACGGCTTGTCGATAGCTACTCTTGCCGGGACCCGAGACTGGATCTACATCAGAACTAGCCATGTTTCAACTTCCAGTTGTAGTATAGGTAATACGAATAACAGTGATCGTTTCAACACAGCTGCCTCTAACTACTCACTTCTCTTCTCGACTGGAGCACACAGCACTGACTGACTAAGTTCCCGGATTTACATTCGATAAAATACGTCACTGCGCCGAACACGCTTTTCGACACTTTCCGGAAATAACCGACCGATATACTAGCGTCGTACGGAAATAGACGGATACCACCGAACCTTATCTATTTACTCATCTTCACCCTCACACTTTCTGGGTGATAGATCTTCGTTATGCAGAAGTTTCTCCTTGGATACATGAAAAGCCAACCTGCGGACTTTATTCCAACGTAAAAGTCTATATTTTTCGATGATTTGATCTTAGAGCTTTGAGGGCTTGGTTGGTTGTTTATGCCTATCCACAAAAAAGTTTCTCCTCTCCAAAATCGAAATATTTAACATTCTGCAAACAAATACATATAATTTGACCAAGCACAAAAAAATAAAGATAAAAATAAAAAGATATTTAGAAAGTATTTTTAGTTGAATTTTCTTCTGTTAGCCCCTAATCTAACCATGTGGACATTCTGTTACTTGGCTTTCTTAGCTTAAGTTTCTGAGTTAAATCCTGACAAACAGATACTTATTTCATTGTATTCAATAGAAATAAATTTTAAAGAATTGATGCCTAAAATCAGTGCTGTTAATGTATCAAAAGGTTCCTTCAAATATCTTGTATGTATAGTTTAGTCTTCAGAATTGATCTGTTCCATTATATGAAGTAAAGCTTCTGTGTCATCCCTTATTTCTTATTGCTGAAAAGAGAATTCATATCTTAAGATCTTTAAAAATCTGGGATCAAGTTTAGATCAGGCACCCTCAAACGGACACATTTTGCTTCGACACCGAAAATGTTTGAAGTAGAAATCTTAGTACGGTTTTTTTTTAAACTAACACATTTTCAGAGTTACTAAAATATTTTTTATTTTTCTGGGCGAAATCCTGGAAAAATAAAATGTATGTTTGTGCTTTCAATCCAACTATTCTTCGTAAAACTAGCTTTTATAGCGATTATTAGAGTTTAAATTTTACAGCCATTCTGTAACTGTCATCTTAGCGTAATAAAAAATAGAAAAAGAAGGTTGGATTGTAAGCACAAAAAATACTATACACGAGAGAGTATCTTAGTAACTTCGAAAATTTGTTAGTTTAAAAAAGAAAATAGAAAGCCGTTTTTTATCGAATGCAAGTAACTTCAAACAATACTGGTGTCAAGGCAAAATGTGTCCCTTTTCAATTCAACAATTTTCAGGGTGCCTGATGTAAACTTGATCCAAAATCTGTCTTAAAATTATATCCAGATTCATTACCAGTTAAACAGCAAAAAGAACTTCTTGTTCTGGGTGTAAAACTAAAAAAAAAATTATCAACCCTTTAATATATTTCTAAGTACGTAATAATTCAGTTGTAGATTTTGTTGGGGCTGTAGCATCATTTCAAAATGACAGTTAAATGGTCTTTTTCAAATATGAGAACAAGTTATCAAATACAACTAAGTAAAATCAAGACTAACAAAGCTTACTTTCAGAGAAGAAAGATTCCCATATAAATGTTTCTGAAATCATCACCAAATAGTGGAAAGTATGGGAATAGCCAAAAAAAGAATTTAATGAGGCACAAATCAGGATAAGACACTGAATTCAAAAACATGAAAATATAATTCTTTTACATAATGAAAAAAAGTGAAAACTTAATTCTCAGTCAACTCCCTAATGGTGTATTGCTTTCAATAATCTTTTTTATGAAGTGTTCAAAATCTTACAGGTATTTAGTTATAGAAAACAAGTGAATATTATTTCTACTGATGCATTTCAAAATGTAAGGATTATGAAGATTCTTTTTACTTTTGGTAATAAATGGTTTGTTAACAATCCACTAAGATCATAAACCTTTACTATAAAAAAATAATTTTATATACACGCTACAGAAAAAAACAAGAGCTGTGCCACCAACAAAGCCTTCATCAGATGATGACCCTGGGGTCAGGCATGGTTTCAGGGCAGTAACATCGTTACCAATAAGCCAGATCGCCCAATCCAGTACCTTATGATACTACCAGATTTTGTTGGTTTTCTGCCACAGAGTGGGAACGCCAGAAGAAAATGCAGCCTTATCATATATTGATTACTGCTACCCACAACAGACCAGTTTAAACACTGTTGCTGGGATTAGATTATTCATGAGCTCTGATATTTATATATATCTATGTATCTGGACTTTACCCAGCCCGTAACCGTTCATAATAGAAAATTGAAATTTTACACACTCACTCCACTCGATGAGTAGGGAAAATGTTTGTTTTTTTAAATTCCACCATAATAGGTTTTTAGTGGGGGAGTGGGGGGTTTCGATTTTCAATGTAAGTTTATCCTAAATTGATCCTTTAGTTTGTGTCTGGCGCAGCATTCACACTTGTTTTTTTTGAAAATTCTGACATTTTCAGTGATCACTGCCCAACAGTATGCGAGTGAAGTAACTTACTCATTGATCACCCCCTTTTCTAATTTTTTTATTGATCACCCCCCAACACAGCATGGTGCTTAAAGACATTGGTCACATGACAGTTTCTATTGATTGACTACCCAGACCCGTTTTTATCAAGGTAACTTAATTTTACCACCAGCACTGCTTAATTTACAAGGTAAAAAGAAGCATTCATGGGTGATGGTGATTCATAATTTCCCTTGGAATGCAAGTTGCTTCTTGCATTCACAACTTTCCAGCCAATGTTCATGAGCCCAGAAATGAAACGTTAAGGATTCAAATAATTGACCAGATAACAATGTCAAAATGCTGAGTGAAGAACATGAACTTCAGTTGGAAAGTCAAGACAACATTCTAATTTATCCAATCTGAAACAATTGGCATTCTTGTTTTTTTTTAACTTGTAGTTCATGCCGACAAAGAATCCTGTGTACACTGATATTTTCCCAACACTGATTCCCTTCAATCAATTTACAATCTCAGTCCAAAATGTTATACAGTTGTTGACACAGGCAGCTAATTTTAGTGAGATGGCTCTGCACTCTTTTCTGATGTGATTATGTTATTCTTCCCCCACTTTCTGGACATCATGGGGGCATATCCCATTTGTTTGTAATGTGGTAACGACTGTAGTATTGCAGTCCGTTGAAAATGCACATTGTGAATCAGGCTACCAACCCATATAACTCAAGGTGGTAGTCTTTCCCTGTGTCATCCAAACTTTTTCAGAAGTCTAAGAGAAAATGTATATTGCTTTTAGTAAGGACACTACAACATATCATGAGAGCCATCTGCACACTACCAAGGAAATTATAAAAGCATAAAAACTATAAATGTAGTGGAAATACCTTCAGTAAGGGCAGACGACTGAAATATACAGTAGTGAAGGATAACTTGTTTTTATTTTAGAGAAAACACTCACTCAAAAAATCATCTCCTGATTTTTCTTCCTTCAGACACTTTCAGGGGTTTAATCTTTACACTGAAGCTTCCCACATTCTAATGTATTTGTAGATTTAAGTTAAATTTAACATTTTCAATGATTAATTTTTCAAGTGAATAGCATTACTAATCATTTGTATCTAAATCTTGGCAAATTTTAATAATCCTATTTAGTGAAAAATATCAGATTATAAATACTAGTCTAACAATTCAATCAGTAAATGATGCTTGTACAATACTCTCAGAGACACTTAAATCAAGAAGAGTCTAAGGCATCTGTACATTCTAGACAAAACTTATAGATAAAAAGGAAATAGGTGTTGCAAATAACTTTCTTCATGAATAGTGGAAACTGCATAGGCTGAATTATGAATTCTCAATCACTAAAATCCAAAGATCATTTGCCCTGTTGACAGAAATTATTGCATTTGTAGTTAATCATTTGGGATCAAAAGTTTGTGTTATATTACCTTTGGCAAAATTTGGACAAATGAAATTCTAACCATTAACATGCTATTTTAAAGGGTTGGATATTTAGGTAGCTGTAGGCGAGGGTCACAGATTTGATCCCAACAGGTGTTGAAAGTTATAAACTATGAAAACCCAAACAGCAGGTGTCACAGACCAGAAGACACCAGGTTTTGAAAAGTCATAAACAAGATATTGACTAAACCCTGACTGCAGATGGCAAACCCAATAAAAGTGACACAAAGGCCCTCAGAAAAGCAGAGAGACAGACCACCCAGGCTTGGGAAGATACAAGACCCATTTCTCTGTAAAAACAATCTGTAGGCTCTCATTATCTCTCTCCCACATTTCATTCTCCGTCACGACACAACGTATCTTATAAAATAAAAATATATCATCATATTTTTATAAACTTTCGAGTCTTCCCTTTTCTCCAAATTCAGGATTTTCCTCCCGCGGACCAAGATGGATATACAACAAAAGTTTACAAACAGTAAGGAAAACATTAGATTAATATGGTTTTTGTGGATCTTTGTGTGATCAAATCAAGTAAGAACAAAGTTAGAAATCAAACGGTTTAACTTTCATACAGAAAGAGCTAAGATCTTTGGCTTCAGGTTTTGGAAGATAATCCACATTTTCAAGGCAGTTTGGTTTTAGATTGCTGTTGACTAAGAAAGTTCAACAGGTACTATATTTTAGTTGCTCACAACTCCAGTTATGGGGAATGCTTTTTATTGATTACAGATTACTTATCCAATTCACTCTTAATGAGGATTCAAGTAAAACCAAATTTATATGTTTGCATATACATCAATACAAAAATAAAAGCAATCCAGTCCAGCACATCACTGTAAGAGGCACAGTAATTGCCAATGCCAATATAATATTTCAGGATAAAATTCCTCACTCAGAACAGGCTAGGATTTCCAGGAAATGTCAATAAAAGTACAAGATCTATACAAGTTTACATTGCTAATGAAATATGCATGCAAGTGAGTCTAGATAGGAAAAATTGTAGGATACAGCCAGAACTGACCAGACAGGTAATCAAAATGATTATATAAGCAAGTAGTGTTTCTCCTTTATTCTCTATTGATGTTAGATATTAAATATGGAATATGGACTATATTTAAATTCAGTCTAGTCGATTCAAACATGTACTGGTTCCTAATTTTAGATCAGCCAGATAAGATGAAACTGTTTATTTCTATTTTATTCATTTTTGCTCAGTAACATTCATTGTGTTATAGTTATTGGAAAAAAGTTTTAAAACAATTTCTAGAAAAAATAGAAAGAAAGAACACCATATAGGAAAGCACTGCCAAAAGAATAAAAACCAAAGAATTGTATATGCAACTTTGGGCAATAAATCTTTAACCTTTTCATGAATAGGAACAATGAATTGAAGATTTTTACCAAACACACAGAGGGTGATTTAGAATATCCAAATGCTCACTGTGCTCTTCTTTATTCATTATGCATTATTAAACCCTTTTTATTTTGTGAGCATAATCTTCTGTATGATCCAATTTTTAAAAATTAATCAATGATTTACTGAATAGTGAAGGATATACAACTAATTAAGCAGCAAAATGGAGATGGGCTGGCCACCTAGCAAGAAGAGATGATAATAGATATGGGAAAGACTAACCAATTGGTGCCCATGGGACAGTAAACGAAGTAGGAAAAGACCAGACACAAGATGGAGGGACGAGATAGAAAGGTTTGCCGGTAAGACTTGGCAGAGGTTAGCACAAGATAGGTTGTCATGTAAGGAGATGGGAAAGGCCTTTGTCCAGCAGTGGACTGATGATGATGAACAAGAACAACAACATAAAAGTGCTTTAAATTTTGGATAAATTGTTTACTTTTTGCTAAACAATTCCATGTCCTGGGAAAAATCGGAGATGTTTTATTTAAACTCTGGACATGAAGAGACATAAACTTATTTCACCCCAGCAGTATATTCTCTATTTTTTTTTTTTTTTCTTATGTGAAAAAAATTAAACATGTACTAAATTTTCTATCAAATAATGTTACAAAGCAATGAAAAAAAATAAAAAGCTCAAAGATTTTTTAAAAAAAAATTGAATTTTAAGCATTTTTGCTGAATGTGCTGAGTGTTAAATAACTACTTAAATGTCAACTAAATGCATTAGACAGACAAGTGCGGATTTCAACCCGATGTGGCTCCCACTTCTCAACAAACCTAAACCCGACAAGACAAAGAAACACCCGGGCCATGTACTACAAAGATTATCCCCTTTGAACATAACTTGTTTACCCCATCACACTCGGATTTTACACCTGAAGAAGGCCAAAGAATGGATTGTCCGAAACGTTGTGTTTACAACACAAATAACAAGAAGGAGTTCAATCGTCCAAAGAACTATTCGAATGTTAATGACCCTTCTCAAAATTATAGAACAACAAACAACAAGAAGGAGTTCAATCGTCTGAAGAACTATTTGAATATTAATGACGTTTCTCAAAATTATAGAAAATAACTACTTAGAATGTTTACTTTCAGGAGCATCTAAATACAATAGAATAGATGGTAATATAGAGCAATTAGACTATGTTGTGGAAAGAAAAGATGAAACTTGGTCAGGTCAGCAATGAACACTTTTTTATTATCAATAAAAACAAATATGACCGTATGCAACATATATTTTCATAGGTTTAAGCATTAAAATATTTTAAAACTATTTCTAAAATTTTGCACTTAAGAAAAACTATTCTAACATGATCTTTTTCAAAATCTAGAGAACAATTATTTTTCAAGATAGATTTTTTCTTATATATGAAGCAACTAAACTTTAGACACAACAACATTTTTTATTCCATTAGTAGAAATCATCTAAAACTTCATTTAACCGAACAAAATAAATAAGAATGGCATTCAAACGATTGAACCCTAGTCCAAACTAGGAAACTTGGCTTTTCAAATAATCCTTAAAATCCTGTATAAAAAATGACATAAATTGAAAGTATAATTGACTAAAATAACTTTATTATGAAGTTGATAAGTTTCCAGCATTTTTTACAAAATCTTTTATACCTATAAATTCATAGCATTATTATTCAGTTATCAAAGTATTTTCTCTGGCTTTCTATGACATTGATTGAGTTAAAATAGCTTTTATGATCACAAGCAACATCATAAAATGTGGTTTCGTTACATTGGGTAAGAGATTAATTCAATATAGTGATATCCAATATTCTACTTATTAGATCCTGACAATACAGAGCAATATTCTTTTTGCTTGAGATCAAAGTGTAATTCTCTTCTGTATTTTTTCTAATAATGTATGGGCAATTTCAACTCCAATCTCAATAACTTCAAGTGTTTAATTAAAAACTGAAATTAGTCTGTCTTTAATAAAAGGTATCCATATAGGATTTCTTGAAAATGACAGAGTGGAATGTTTCCCATCACTTTAGACCCCTAAAAGTGAAATTTGATCTCACTTTTGACTGTTAGCAAGATTAGCTTTTTTTCTCTCTACCGCACATATAAATATTCTCTCTCTCTTTCTCACACAACCTGTTTTTCATTATTGCTGAACACTTACAAAAGACAACAATGTAAACATGTTTATAATGTTTGTGTTTTAAATATCTTTAATGCAAAGAGAGAATACAGGGGATAAGTAGTTTTATTTACACTACAATTAAATAATGACGTAGAATTTAACTTAACAAAAATAATAGTAAAAAAATTCATTTGAAAAGTTTACATTGTATATTTTTTTTTTTTAAAAAGAAAAAAAAAAAAGAAGATTTATGCTGTTGTATAAGACAAAACACACAAACATTCTCTCTCTCATCAATCAAAAAGACACGTGATATGGTTGGAATTTTCCAAAAACAATAGCCTATGTTTTATCCCGCAATCCATGCAAAAAATCAAACTCCTGAGACTTTTAGTTTGGCTGTGATGCACACTGCAGACATACATACATAGGCACACACAAAAATAGCAACTTTCGCATAGTTATATGACACAAAAGATAGCCAAAATACTCAAAATATCCAAATCAAGAGTTGAAAATCATTTGCACCTGTTTGGTTGTTAGTTGCTTTGATATGTAGCTTCCACAAAAGTTAAGCGAAAAAACGTACTGGACCATATTTCATGTGAGAAAATGCACTAATATACATCCAATAAGTAGGATAATGTTGGAAATAAGTACCATATGGGAGCCAATAGTCAAAAAGACTATAGAGTACAATAGGAACAATGAAGATTCAAAGAGTTTTTCGGACTATTGAACTCCTTGTTGTTTATGTTAACACAACATTTCGGCCAATCCATTAACAACAAGAAGGTCAAATCAACAAATTTTTAAGGCAAAACTATACCATGACCATCATGGATTTGGCACAATGATAGATCTTTATGAGACAAATTGAATGGAACCTGTCTCACATTTCTAGCTCAAAGGGTTCATTTTAAAGTACACAAGTAGAACTAAAACTTTTATTTTATGCAATTTTATCTCAGAGGTCAAATAAAAAAGTTTTTTTTCTAAATTTGACAATTTGGCATATGCACAAAGTTTCCTGGTGTAGATCAAATGGGAAGTTGTGCTACAAGGATTTTAATGAATTAAGGTGTTTCACTAAATTCACAAAAAGGTCAATTTATGCATGCTAAAATGAATTTTCAAATGGAATATCTCATTATATATGGAAATTTAGGAGGTTTGGTTACCATGATTATGCCAATTGGTCTCATCAATAGAGAATTTTCCTTTTGCTATGGTCAATGGTGGTTTTACCACTACCAACTTGTTGGCATCCCCATCACTTAAAGGGCTACTCCTGATAGATCAGCAGATTAAGCCATAGGTACCAACGATCCACCCTTCACTGATATTTTTTGGCAATAGTCTTGTAATTTTTATATTGTGAAGCAGCAACATCATAAAAGTATATTAATATAGTTTGAGCCAGAACTATGAGACAGGTGCAATTCAATTTATCTCATAAAGATCTATAATTGTGCCAAATTTGAACAAAATCCGTGATCATAGTTTGACCACTTGTTGATTTGACATAGAATTACCCAGGAGTTCAATCGCCCCAAAAACTCTTTGAATATTAATGACCCTTCTCAAAACTATAGGCAGTATCAATACTCAAGAAGGTTACACATAAAATACAATAAGATAATGCACAGTAGGTTTTTGTCACCAAAATTGCACTACTGATTTATCTAACAGAGCGATGGGCACAGAGGCTGAACCTATTGGTTCTCACAGTCGGTTCAGTCCCAATGCTAGACAGCTCACCAACTTCATGGATATGTCAGTTCTAAAAGGACAACGAGGGAACAGACCATCCTATGAAAAGGTCAGTTGTGAAGGATCCTTAGGTAAAATATTGATAACATTTCAATCCTTAGAAATGATGTTGGACAGGACAAAAAAAAAATAGAACAACACAATCTGATATCATTGAATTACTTGTGTGTAAATTATGTGAAATAGCTATGTCTATGCATCCTTGAAGGTTAGTTCAGGGATCTGCTGGCTTGAAACATTCAAATGTGATCCATTAAAAATAACTTCCAAACAAGTACTGATACCAGTGTGCCTTATCTGGTTTAATTTCTTCTCTAAAGGTCACAGCACCAAATTAGAAAAGAAAATGATATTGCAGTGTAGTTTATCTGACACTACAAAATCAAATAGGAGAAAAGAATTAATTTTATATACATAGATTTTTAAAAAAAAGGTATGAAAGGTTGGTACAAAAGCTATATAAGTAAAGAGATGATGGTTAATTTTCACTTCTGCTGCTGTAGTGAAATAAATGTAAGACTGAAGTGTAGATATGTAAATTCAAGAAAATAACTAAGATTAAAACAATCAAAATAACAAGTCAAGTAAAGCCCAAGTCAAATGCCAGGACTTTGAATGCTGTCTTTCAAGACAAGTAGCCCATCTTCACTTAAAAGATTGACACAACACAATTTTCATACTCCCATTCCCCAAATTTGGCCCTGTGCTATATTAAGCCAACCGTAGTAAATATAACTGACTAATATTTTTTTTAACTATTAAGACACATACTTCACAAGGCAAAAGTGAATATTTTCACTGTGGTAGCAAAATTGATATTAGTGAAATTAATTAAATTAAAAGTGATTAAAACATATCACTGATATTAGTGAAATCATTAGGAAATATACAATCATTAAGTTTAATTTTTCCATAGTATTTCAAATATCATATAATCATTATTTTCCCGACGTCAGCTAAACTTAGAATAACAGTAAATTTTCCTTCATAATATAACTCATTTTCCTAAGATACAAAATTTTATTGAATATAAAATTTCAATATTATCCAGACATTACAAAAAAATTATAAAGTAACCTAATTTCATAATGTGAACATAATCCATCAGCACATGTTTTCAATGTCTTAAATTACTAATATCTAAAATTAGTTGCAGGCACCAAATTTATAAGCCATAATTTAGTATGGTAAATAATTAAGAAAAAAAAACCTTACATATTGACTATTTAAGAGCTTCCCAACTAAAGTATGAATGTAAATTCTTTAAGTTGCTGTGGATATTCTGGCTAGAAAATAGTTGAGTTGAGCAGTTGACTGCTGACAGGTTTTTATTTTTTATGTCAAATACGATATATGAATGAAAGTGAATAAGGAAACCTGTGTCCTCCGTCAGCTATAGGTGACATTCAGAAAAGATATATGAAGGTCAGCATGATAAAATCTAAGGTCTTATATTATACAGGTGACTTTGGAATATACATGTTTTGTGAGTATGGACCATACCATAAAGTTATGTGATCAAACAAAGCAGCCAGTAGGTGTCCCCCAAATCTGTCAAGCAAGTATGGCCCAGCAAAAAGAAAAAGAAAAGCCAAAGAAGTTTCTTGATAATTATTATTATACACTGATTTGGACTAGTGTCCTCAACCAAGTTTCTTGCTGTTGAATTGAAATCAGTGAAGCATGAAAGCATCTTGGCTTTTTTACTTTGTAAATGCTTGATGTGTTAAGTATGTCACTAAGATTGTGGTGGGCTGACAGTAGGTAACAGTTGTTGGTCCTAAGTGTTCTAAAAAGACTAATACTAATTGAAAAGGTGTTGACAAACAAATATGTACTTAGACTAGTATCTATCTAGAATTTTAATATACACTGAAATTAATAAATAAAACTTACTTTAAGTGATATGGTTTCCTGATGAAAGAACTTACCTATACCACCTTGTCTTTAATCTAGCATAGAAATGTGATCATTTTTCACAGGTTTACATATTTATACACATGAAATACAAACAAAATATATACAATATTATAATTATCCTGACTATGAGACACCTTCACTCAAATCATTTCATCTAGTAAGGTCATATTTTCAAAGTTTTCATTTTAACTAGCATTCCAAGGGAAATTATGAATCACCGCCACCTATATATGCTTCTTTTTACATTGTAAATTAAGCAGTGGTGGTGGGTAGTGATTACTAAAAAGACCAAATTTTCAAAAAAAAAACAAGTGGGAATGCTGCTGGACTCAAACTAAGGGATCAATTTGGTATAAACTTACATTGTTAAATGAACCCCTCACTAAAAACCTTTTTAGTGGGGTGGAATTTTCAAAAAGCAAAAAAAAAAACAACATTTTTCCTTATCATTGAGAGGAGTGTATGTGCAAAATCTCAAGTTTCTACTATGAACGGTTAAAGCTGGGCGAAGCCCAGATACATAGATAGATACATATAAATGTGTGAACACATGAATAACCTAAATAAACCAGCAATAAACCAGTGCTGTGGGTAGTGGTGATTAATAATCCTGAGAATAAAAATCAATATTTTAAGAGCTACAGTGACACAAATCCCTCAACAAATTTCAACAATGAACTACTGAAATCATGAAATAAATCTTTTGCAAACAAATCCCTTTTATCATGTGTTACTTTTTAAATGTTTTCATGCTTGTTCATTCACAGTAAAAACAATAAAAGATTACAGCGGCACATGACATGTTAAAGGAAACTTTAAATAAATATTAAAACCAATGTATTTGCAAATAGGTGAAAATTATCAGCAAGAAAGTTACTTATTTCACATTCCGAAACATTTTCTGAAATAAAGTACATTTCTTTTCAGATAAGTATGCTAATAGGTTTGTTGTAGTACAAACCATGTCAGTGCATGCATCATATCTACATACTTGAAGAAATTGAAGAAATAATTAATCTTTTATATTGATACTTCTCTAGAAAATAAGAAAAAAAAGTATGTTTTTTTTCCCCTTAAAATATTTTGTATTCACCAATTTTAAACTATTGTCAAACTCCAATCGAAGTTGGAGTTGACTTTGTTTTTCCCCTCATAACAAGAACAATCCTCACCAAATTTAGAGGAGTAAACTCTCCATTGTTTGTCTATCCTGTCACTTTAAACAAAACCGATATTTAAAATTAACATTTCCCATCTGTGATTTGAAATCATGACCTAATGATTGGAAGGCGGCTCTCTTACCAACTGAGACAAAGTGACAAGTCTTACATTCCTTCGTATTTATTTATTAGAGAATACAATATAAAAGTTGCAGTAATCATCTTCAGTTGGAATAGAAGTAGGAGTGGAGTTTGACCCTGCTGCAGTCAGGCTTGTTTTATTCTTTTTTTACTGATATGCTTAGAGAAGCAAATACAGATCATAAAAACAATTAACAAGAATAATTTGAACAGTAAATAATTCCCCCATAAAATAAAAATATTCAGAATTATAAAATTAAAATCTAACAATGTACTAAGAACATTTTTAGGATGAGTAAAGTTTTGACAAAATATGAAAAGAATTCCAAAAAATAAAAAATATTAGACTTATCAAGAAGTTTGCTCCAGGTTTTCTAAGATTTAACTCGACCACTTGACTCAGTTGAGTCAATTCTCTCTCGGGCATGTAAGTTTCTCAGCATTTTCTGCCGCTGGTCAAGTTGAAAAAAAATAAGATCTTTTATCACATTTTTTATATTTTTTAAATTAAAAAAAAATATTCAACTGATTCGTTGGACACTCAGTTCAACGAATCAGTTGAATATTTTTTTAAATTCAAAAAATATGAAAAATGTGATAAAATAGACACTCAAATAGATCTCTTGTTGTACAAATTTCAAAGACGACAATGTTAATGTATCCCCTCCCTGCATAACCTTTTTTCTTTAAGATTGTTCACCTGGAGGAACAGGAAGGGTAAAACAATGAGATCAAAGTCCTCATAGTTCATTACACTTTATAGGATTCTTTTCTTTTAAGCAGGAGTCAATCTGCTTTGCATAAGTATTTTGGTTGAGACAAATTATTTTTGGCAGAGTAAACTTTTCCTCTAACTTTAAAAAAAAATCTTACAGGCTGGGTATATGTATATACATATGCCTGTCCACACATTATCTCTAAAAGTTCTCAATGATAGAGAAAAATTATTTTTGGATGAGTAAACTTTCCCTTTCTAACTCGACCGGTGGTCGAGTTACTTTAAAAAAGAAAAATCTTACAGGCTGGATTCATGAAAAGAAAAAGAGAATGTTTAATGTTTTAAAGTTAAATATGAATTGATTCTCTCCAGAAATATTCCAATCAGAAAAAGGAATGAATATTCAACTTTCTTAAAGTTGTCTCTTAGTGGTCTTTAAGGTTTAACTTTAGTTCCAGATATTTTTGCCATCAGATCAAATAACCTACCAAAAAGAAAAAGAATAAATATTTCTCCTCCCCTTCTTCAATCGTGGTGATTTGGTGGGAAACAGACAGACTTAATACTATAAATATAAAAAGTGAAGCATTTTACTGTCTCTTAAAGTTCTTTAGGAGTTCTTTTTGTGTAGTACTTTTGTATCTCTTTTCTATAAATCAAAACACTAATAATGCTGTCAAAGGTTTTAGATAAGGCATATTGATAATATGACATATGCTAATGCTAAAAACATACAAATATCTACATAGATTAAATGGAGATTTTAAAACCAAAAACTCAGGGGTGCGTAATATATACGAGAACTAAATCTTACTTCTTACAGATGTAAATATCTAAATAATTCACAGAGAATATGAAAATAAGCTACAAGATATGGATGAAATATTGTAGTATAATGCCGGTTGTACTTCTTCACGCTGAGAGAGAAAGAGAGAGAAGATGAAGATGATGACGTCTCTTTCCGGGTCAGTTGACGGGAGCTGAACTTTCTGTGGAGGGAAATTAATTTTGGAGAAAAGGCTCTCCCACGTGGGTGGAGAGAAAAGACGACAAACTTCAGCTTCTTCAATTAGAAATCTGTGGTATTATTTCCGTCGATATAAGAGTCTCTTCTGGGCTGGTTTGCGGGTCACTTTGAGATATGGAATTCGGTTTCATTTAGTTTTCTAAATGAGTTGGTCACTTTTCTGAATTACTACTAAGAAAATCAAGGGTTGTTCCTCCTTCCACCCATCCGGGTGAAAGAGACAAACTGCTAACTGCTTCTAACTGGCTCTCTCCTCCCTCACCCCTGACGGGCCTCTTTGTGCGACCTGTCACTAACGGCTTCAGATCTCAACTCCCTACTATTTTCAAATCTGGGCCCCTTTTAACGGCTACTGGTAATACGATCTGTCCAGATTGTCACGTACGCAGTTTAACACACATCCCTAGCCCCGGTAATATGATATAGGCTTTTGAACACATACGCCAAAGGCGCGAACACATACGCCAAAGGCGCGAACACAGAGTGCATTTCGTTACAATAACCCAAAGTTTTTAAATCACATTTTTATAATCTTTGCATGCAAGAATTGAAAATTAGGCAAGATACTTTGTAGAATTTTCTAAGAATGATTAGGGCAATAGAAATATGATACTACACTTTATCTATACTGAACCATACGTGATTAATTATTTTGGTTTAGTGCCCAGTGAGTTCTAAAGGGAGTAACTTCATTTTTTATTACAGTCACTTCTTAGGTATATGTTAACATATATCAACATACAAAGGGGAGATTTTTTTCACCAACAATGAATACTGCTCAACAATAGAAAATATAGAAATAGTAGGTAATTAGATGGAACACTTGAGATAAAAAGTGAAAGACAATTCAAAATACCAGTGTTCTATAGACAGATTATATAGTTTTTTTTTCTACAGTGTTTCCTACATGATTATTTCATGAAAATGTTTTCATATTGACAACAAATGGAAACATCCTCCTTTGAGACAAACAATTCTATATTTGTTTTACTGATAATTGTGTTAATAGGCAATGTTGTATGGTGGAGGCATGTTCTGTATTATCTTACACAGTTATGTAGGTGCATATATCAAATTAATTGAACTGTATCAACAATTAAGTGATAAGCATGAGTGTCTGTTGTAAATGTATGTACATATGAGTATATCTAGAGTAAAGTAGATTCTAAGTTTAGAGTATACAATTTTCTGACATTATTGTAATGCTTGATTTGTGTGTGTGGATATGGCTCTATGGATAGCAATTAGGGAATATATATATGCATTTGTAGATATTATACTTGTAGTGAGCAGTATTTGTTAACATGTAAATAAAATATAAGTTTTTTTTATTTCACTTATTTCTCTTTTCTGATTACCAATGAAAGATATACATATATAAATATTTTGTTGCCAATAATATTTATCCATAATGTGATATGTGCTGAGGTGTTTTGCAAAGAATATCTTGAGAATTTATTTATTTCTTTTCAAATAGATACTTTTCAATAACAGTGTTCAGGGAGTTCAGTTTTTCTTCATTATTCAAAAATGTCATTTTTTTAATATAAAACTTTTCTGATATGCTATTGAAGTAGATGGCAAGGGAAGGGTTTTACAATTAATTGTGTAATTGGTGGACATGATATAGTTTAATTTTTTCTATTACTGAAAAGAGAAATTTCTAATTTTTAGATATAGGAGGAAACCAGGGCACAGTGATCAGAAAAGAATAATTGTAGGTAGAAGCTAATTTTATCAATAGATTTGGGTAAAAAAAAAGAAAGACCAACTCTGTTGGCTGTGAAATAGGTTATTTGAAGATAAGAAAGTAATATCTCTCTAAGTTAGCAGCTGGCAGGTACATGTTTTTTTCTTCTTCTGATCCACTGTGTCCCAGCCCTAGTAAACATTGAATCACCACCCACCCCTAACGGAACAGTGAATCAACATAAGATTGAAGGATTCAAAGAAGTCCCAGAGTGAAACCACCAACACATATTATGAAAGTATTGTTGCATTGTAGACTATGTTACAAAAAGTGATCAGAAAAATCTTTGATTGGCAAAGGTTAGGCACACTAAAGGAAAGATTTAACACAAAATCACATTCACACAATCTCAAAAGCAATTTAAGAAAAGAAAAAATAATGATACAAAAGTATTATTAAAATGCTCTTTTAGTTTCCTAGTAAACTATATGAAATGATTCTTTGGACGATTGAACTCCTTGTTATTTGTATTGTAAATTATTTCTTGTCCAAACTTCAGCCTTCTTCAAATGTAAAATCTGAGTGTGATGGGTTAAACAGAAATTATGTTTAAAGGGGGGTAGCCCTTATAGCACATGGCCCGGGTGTTTCTGTGTCTTTGTCCTGTCGGGTTTAGATTTGTTGAGAAGTGCAAGCCACATCGGGTTGAAATCTGCACTTGTCTGGCTAATGCATTTAGTCAACATGATGTAGGTTGCCTCTTAGTTTTCGAAGAATGGATCGGCCGAAACGTTGTGTTTACAACACAAATAACAAGAAGGAGTTCAATTGTCCGAAGAAATATTTGAATATTAATGAGCCTTCTCAAAACTATAGAAAATATCTATATGAAATGAATTGACAGGATCATTTTTAATTAAAAGAATTGATCCACTGTGCCCCACACATACCATTGAGAAAGATAACCTTACATCTCTCTAAAGAACAAGCACAGTGGTTGCAGTTTGGACAAGAAATAATCTTAATTTCACCTCATATAGCACAATTACAAAATTCTGAATAGTTGTGGCTCTATAATGAAAATAAGAGTACATATGAATATTACTTTTGGCTCAAAATTAGGTCCCACAGCTTGCACACTGTACAGCAATGCTCAAGCAGGCAAGTCTTTCCAAAAATTTGATGGAAGATGTGTCGATTAGAGAAGAGGAAGTAGCAGCTGTCCTGTTGTGTATTCAGATTTGTCAAAAAAAAAAATCAATGATTCACAGTTACCCCTATGTATAATTTGCTGGGAAATCTTCCTTAATCTCTCTTGTTTCAAACAAAATAAAATTAAACAAGGTAAGAATTTTTAAATGCAGTTTGGAGTACATAGGATGGAATTGTATTTGGTTTAAATTCTTGTACAAATTTACCAGTTTAATACTATGCAAATGAACTTTGTCTTAAATTATCCCTATCAATGATCATTAAGTTTGCAGGTTTTTTAGGAGGTGAACCACCTGAAGACCTTTTTTACCAGCTAGTACTCAAAATAGTAAATGTACAAATGCTTTTGAAAATTCCCCAAATAGCTTTTCAGTTTCACTCAGACGAGTTTACAAAGAAAAACAATAATTGCCTATACCATAATAATACTTAACATTACAATTAAATGTTCTCTATTATGAACTTCAAACAAAATATTTACACTTAAAGAAGGGTAACACAAACTGATTTTATAAACTTCTTTTTCAAAATATCTACATATTATTCATGTATCTGTATCTTGTTTGCTTGAATACTTGCAGTTATTAAAGCATGGGTTCTAACTGGCCATGCATCATAGCTCTGTGAAAAGCAAGCTGCTAAACACTTGCTGTAGGTGGCCATCTCTAATCATAGAGAAGCCTCAACAAACAATTGATGATGAATGATAATTGTATACCAAGTCCCTGAGAGGCACAAGGTCATGACTTTTACTGACTGAATGACATAAAGGTTGTGCTTTTAAGTGTTAGCCACAAGCATAACCAGTTAATTTACACTGCTCTTTTGTTCCTAGTTATTTAAAGAAATGAATGCTAGGCTGTAAGCAAATCAAATTTCAATATACTTTCTTGAATACTGGAGCTCTTGTTTGTGCTTATTAATGACAAAGCTCAATAGGTTTTAGCATGGTAGATAAAATTCAAGATAATTAAGACAGTACTTGCAAGACATTGTCAATTTCAATAAACTTCAATTTTGTTTCAACTAAAATTTAAGAAAATATCCAGTATCCCCAGATCTTGTTCTTGAAGTTGCTTTTCTAGTTTTGATATTTGCTTGAATCAAACTAGCAGAGTTAAAACATACTTGTCAAGTCTCATTCACGGGACTGTGATTTGCTGCAGCCCCCCTATCTGCCGCCCGCCGAAAGGGGCTATTCATTCCATTCGCACACATGCTAGGAGTAACATTGCAAGTTCAACAATGAGTATTGAAAATTCTTACACCACCTGTCCGCCAAAGAAAATGAGTTTGAATGAATCTCTGACTTACGATTCTCACTCATTTTCAACATTGAAACTTGACAGGTATGGTTAAAAAATGAACTAGAAAGCACTCAGAGCGCATACCTCTGTCAACACCGTTGTCAGTAACCACAAACATCATTGAAACCACTTAGTGGATAAATCAGAGACGGGGTAGTTAACTGTTTGAATTTCTTTGATTCATTTATGAAGAAGCTGAAAGAGAAATCAATGTGACGAAAAGCCCATGACATATAACAAGGACATAGGAGAGGTAATTGCGCATGGATCCGCTCCAAGATTTAATCACTTCTTCATAGCCTATTGTCCACACTTCCAGAAAATCTGAATGAAATTCATTGAGAACTTTTGGAGATATCTTGCAAACAGGAAAAGAAATATGGTGATATTATGTGTTTTGGATATATAACTATGACATAGAGGAGGTAATTGTGCATGGATCCACTCCAAAATTTGATCAGTTCATCCTTTGCCGGTTGTCCACTCCAGAAAATCTGACTGAAATTCATTTAGAACATTTGGAGATATCTTGCAGACAGGAAAAAATGTTAATCAATAAACAGACGCGACCAAAATCATATGCCTCTTTTCAACTTTGTTGACAGAGGTAAATTATGGCCATCTAAGGATGTATGTTTTCAACATGGACTGTATGGTTAAAACTACCATCACTCATAATTGTTTTTATCTGACAAGTAATGAAACATTTTATCCCTCAAATATTCTTATGCCCATGAATAAATTTACTATAAAGATGATTTTTTTAAGAAAAGAAACAAAATAAATAATATATATATATATATAGCCTTCACAAATTTCAATTTAACAAAAAACTCTGCTCCCAAATGCAAAATGCTGTGAAAAACACAAGATTAAACAAACACTGCAATCACTGTGAGAGTAGACATGTGACTGATGTTGGCTAACAAGACAAAGATACGCTGCGTCCTCCAACAAAATCGCATAGTTCTTTAGTGTACCTAAATTTTTAAAAATATATTTTATAAACAAATTTATGTATAAATTTAAGGTAATATAACAGTCATGTACTGCACACATAATGTACCATAGCTCCTCTGCACATGCTGTGCACTTAGTGAGTGCCTTCCGTGAGCCATCTCAGCTGCCCCTGCTTTTCGCGGAGATGCTGACGCAGGGGAATTGGTGGCCAAATCCATAGCGCCTGTTGCGTAACATGTGTTACTCATTGGCAGAGAACAGACGACCTACATGGCTGTTGGGTGCATCATGCACCAAAGAATGAAAGAGTCAAAACACTGAGTGACAATGAGCAGAAATCTTTATTTAACACAACATAGTAGCTTGACTTATTTTGCGTTGAGGAGGAAGCGAGAGGAAAGTGCTGCTACTGTCTTAGTAGAAGAGAGAGAGAGAGAGAGAGAGAGAGAGAATCATCGTGCCCGACGGCAACCCTAAATGTCCTGCCTGGCGGATTTTACTCTACTGCTCCGACTATTTTTCCAATCTCTGAGTGACTTTTTTTAGCCACACCTACTTTTTGGAACTACGTTTTCGCACATGTGTTTTTAATAACTCTAAGATGGTATCTCTTGAAGTGGTCAACTCCGGAAATTGCTAATCTATTTCTAACGACTGTTCTAACATTACATTTTGACAAAAACTGGCGCCCAATAGCTGTCTGGGGAAGGAGGCCCTTTTTCTTAGACCGTGAGAATCTTTTTCAACTTGTAGTTTTAGCTACATAGCTTCTCGCTGACCATTATGTAACAATAAAATCCTTTGCTTTCATGACTTACTACGCATTTTGACTGTTTACATTTTGCTATCATGTCTGCAGTTTTTGCATTATGTTGCATACCCCCCCAAAAAAAAACATTTTCATAGTTAATTTCTTTTACTGCATACAAAGTTTTTGTCATTTGCTGAATGGTTTTAGTTGTATTGTAAAAGTTGGGACAGAACAGGAGTATATTGTATATATGGAATTTTATTGGTTATATGTTTTTTTCGTACATGTTTGGAAGAGTTTTCATCATTGGCGGATATAAATCGAAGTCAGTCTTTTAACATCAATACAGTTTGGGTGAAATGTTTCCAAGCATAGAGGGTACTACTATATGTAGCTAACCCATGTTGTATGTGTTGAATCTTATGAAGAATTCTTTGCTGGCTGACCCAAATCTGGTGGGGGTCAGTAAGAGATCAGAGAGTCCATTTAATCAAGTATGCTCCGCAGATTGGTATGTCAGATGGGAAGGGGTGGGAGAGTTGTTGGGGCATTATATAATATATATATATATATAGTCAGTAATGCACTTGATAAAAATATCTACCCATGAAATGTTTACGTCAGATCAATTTCATCTGAGGTTTTATTAAAAAGTAACTGAATTAACTCATTTAAGTGGAAGAGTCCATTGTTACACAGAGAAACAGAAAAGTCATACTGTTTATTATATAGATTATGTTGTAGTTGTAACAGGAGTTTTTGACTTGGCCCACCCAAATGGTATCAACCTGCTGCTAGCATACTGATCAATCATTGATGCCCAGTTTTTTCTTTCTCTGAAATTCAAAGCCTTTCCCAGAGGATTGCAGGAAGCTGGTTTCACTCAAAACCGAGCAAGATATTTTTCTAATATGACCTACAGTCCTGATCTATAAACACTCAAGCCTGTAAATTCAGTGGTCTACGTAACTTTTTAGTATAAGTGTTTATTATATTGACTTGTGCTTCCCTTTATTTATTGGTTTGTGTATAGTGCATACACAAACCAATGCATCCATCATATTTTGTCCGTACTTATTGCATTACATTGTGTGTACTTCTATTATCAGGTTGATGCAAAGGTTTGCCATGGAAAAAGTCTTTTCCTGTTCCACTGCATCATTAAAATGAGACAATTGCTCACTGTAGTGTTGCACCATATCAGTTTATTAAGGTTCCAGCTATTCATTATAGTTCACTTTGAATCCCACCACACACAGTGAAGAGATATCACCATGACTTGCACTATACAAGCAGCCAAGGCACACCTTACCTTCATAGAGATGGAAAAAGAAATAAGGGTAGAGAAGAACAGCTTCCATCTACATATTAGTTTTGGAGGCTGCAGACAAAAAGAGAAGTTGCAAATTCCACCTCAATATGACATAACTGGATCCAACATAACACTCCATAGACTGTATCTCTAATCTAACCAAAGAATATGGCATTTACTGATGGTCTACATACTCAGTCTGGTAAAGATTTACATCCGTTAACCAAGTCGAAAAAAAATAGAAACAATTTTTTTTTGCCAATAATCTTGTGCTTTTAATCCACTAACAATCTTCCTAGAAGTTATTAGTTTTTAGAAAAAATGATTTAAGGTTTTATGAGGGTCTATTTACAATGTAACTGTATGGTAAATGGGATTGTTTCTTTCAGTCCGTTACCAAAAAACCTTAATGAAAGCACAGAGGCATCCCAGTCAACAAGACAAAAATAAGGGCGACAACACTTTCCACAAAAAACTTTGAGAGGGCTAGGATTATTGATAAGCAATATGTTATCTACGAAAGGCCTCATCCACAGCCTTAGTGTTGAAACAAGGGGGATATTTCTGCTCTTCATTTGGGACTACCACTTTGTATCAGGTAAATAGAATTTCTAGCAGACCATAGCACAAGAAAAGAGAGGTCTCTAGTCAGTGTACACAGGTATACAGAAATGGACCTGCAAACAAATTCTACTTCAAGATGTGACACAAGCAGGGCCATGCAGAACCAGCAGTAGGCCCGGGCCAGATGTGAAAAGTAGACCCCCTCCCTATTTCAAACCACTCCAAGTATTTTTGTAATCAGTGCTAAATACACATGATTTATATATGGGTTTTGTACATGTACATGTAGTGCAGTGGTGGATCCAGCCTGTTGAACTGCCTGTTTTCTAAAATTGGGGGGGGGGGTTTAAAATTCGGCTAAAACTGTGTTTCATGGATATATCAGCTACTGAAATTAAGTGTTATCTAGAAATTTATATAAACATGTTTAAAAAATTTTGTATGTGATCTTGTTGATCCCAAATTTGAAAATTGGCATTTCAGAGCCTATCAGCTACTGAAATTAAGATAAATAAAGATTTTCGGAAAAAATTCTAAGTGTCTTGAAGGTTATCATGTGTTGAGACGAAAAGATTTAAAATGTATTTTTTTCACATATATACACTTAAGCTCACATGCCACACACAAACACATACTCACACGCATGTATGCAAGTGTATGTTTGTGTTTTTGGCATGTATGTGTATGTATTTTGCATCACTTTTGTTTGTCGGCTCTTCGTTGACAATGCGCTGACAGACTGCCATACATGCGTTCGTTTGCAACATATGCATCTACAGTTATCAGAAAGTGAAAATCCGGTAAAATGTCACAAATTCTTTATTTTTTAATTCTTTTTATTTGTCTGGGCAATATTGTTATATAATTTAAAATTCATGTATATTTCTACCACTTCCTCGTCCCCATGAGTCTACCATTCCAAAAATAGGAACAAGGCATCTGGAAATCTCAAAATCAGAGGCCCAGGCCAAATGGCCCCACCTCAGCACAGCCCTGGTCACAAAAATATACCCCACTAGTCATTAAGACAACCCACTGAAAATTTACATCATTCTCAACAAACTAAGTGACAGGTTAAATTAATGAAATTACATTTCTGTAATTTCATATCCTTTTCAGACATTACTTTGTTATAAATGTCATTTACAAAATGTTCATATAAGAACTTTGTTTCTTGTACATTTTTTTTATCATTTACATAGCAAACCTTTTGTGCCTAATACTGTGAGTTTTAGAGACTTGTGTGCCTAATACTGTAAGTTTTAGAGATTTCCCTATTTTTCTCAAAGTTTCTGTTGTGTTGCCCTGCTATATATGTATCTTTTGCATGCTATTTGCTTCATCAGCCGTTAATTGATTTTTACAAAAACTGCATTTTATTCATATCCAGAAAGACACCCTGTTTTGGACTTTTTCAATGCATTCAGCATTGAAGCTCCTACACACCATATTCCTTCAGAATTTGTTCTGGAGTGATGAATATTACTGAGAGAACAGCACTTGGTTTCCACAGAGTCACTCACTGGGAATATAATTCTACCACTTCTAAACCTCATAGAATACAATGAAATCAAAGATAACAAGAGCAGAGATTACCATACCTCTTGCTGTTAGCTGTCACCCCCACTTGGAATCAGTGGCTCACTTAATCATGAAACTGTAACCCAACACTTTAATCATGCTATACCTAGGAAGAGATATCATTAGGGCCCATTGGTAACATTTGGAAGGCACTTACCAGCCAACCTTAGTGGCTGCATTCCACACCAACATTCCAGAGAAAAGACATCCAACCATCCATGAGCTTTACTCTAACATGCTCCAAATGATGGAAAGCTACAATCATATGCCATTTTTTCTTTGATATCCAAGCAAAGAAACAGCATCAATAAGAAAACTGATACCAGCCACACAGTGCTTGACTTCCATGCTGCTAAAAAGGAAATCTGTTGAATCTTATTTGCCAAGCAAGGCAAACAGATCTCACATCCTTATAGATACACCAGATTCTCAGGTCCACAAGCCCATTTGGTCACATGTTGAAGCCAAAAGCCATGATTCTTCTAACCTTTTGAGTGACATAGAGGAAGACACAAAAGATCATTCAGCTCTTCTTTAAGTTTTAATTTACTCATGTTTAAAATAGGTATATTGTTATAATTTTGGTTAATGATTTGTAAGCTGAAAAAGATCTTTAAATTTGGCCATGGAAGGGGACTTAATAATTTCTAAAAGCATCAGGGGCTTCCTAATTTCTAAAAGCATTAGGGGCTTCCTAATTTAACGGCTTTAAATTCTAGAAATAGTGTTATTACCTCTGCCAACGAGTTTGTCCACAAGATATCTCCAAAAGTACTCCATGGATTTCAATGAAATGTTGTGGAAGGTTGGGCAATGGTATAAGGAAGAAGTAGTTAAATTTGGATCCAGGAATTCTTTTCTGATTGAGATATATTTTTCTGGGTTATTTTTCATACATTTATGCATATGCTCATGTCTGTCCACATGATATCTCCAAAAGTTCTGAATGAATTTTGTGGAAGGTTGGACAGTAGGCTATGGAAGAAGTGATTGAATTTTGGGCAGATCCATGCACAATTACCTCCCCTACATCGTATTATATATCCACAGTACATAATATCGCTAAAAGGTCATGTCTGTCCACACAATATCTCCAAAAGTTCTCGATGAATTTGTGGAAGGGTAGGCAATGTGCTACAGGAGAAGTGATTGGATTTTGGGGCAGATCCATTCAATTACCCTGACAATGGCATTGGCAGAGGTATGCACTCTCTGAGTGCTTTCTAGTTGTAAAAGAATAGGTTGAGTTGAAGAAATTTTAATTGTTGGAGATGAGGGCAAAGTTTTAGTAAAACCCAAACACAATTTCCCACGACCCCACAGACACGTCTATGGATGTTGCACAATTTTGATGATAATGATGCATTAAAAAAGTAAACTAGCATTCCAAGGGAAATTATGAATCACTGCCACCCAAACATATAAATAGATAGAAAAATGCAACTATTTCAGCCACTACACCAAATTTTCAAAAGAAAAAAATGTTCTCTTACTCACTGAGGGTGGAGAGTGTGGGTGCAAAATGTCAAGTTTCTATTATGAATGGTTAGAGATGTACAAGTGATACATACACAGAAAAACGCAACTATTTCAACCACTAGGCTGAATTTTCAACAAAAAAGTTATAAAAAAGGAAAACAGTGTTCGTTTAACTGAAAGAGATCTTTAAATTTGGCCATTGAAGTGGATTTAATAAAATAGTATCTAGATATTCTTCTAGATAAATAGCATGAAAATCTAGATAATTCTAGATATAATTTGAGGCAATTCTAGATATAAACTTTAAAAAATAAGGTCGCCTGTGGTGGAAGGGGGACCCCAATTGTACTTTATAAATCTACTAGAGGATTGCAATAAGGTTGCCTGCCAAATTTCAGCCTCCCCAGTAGCCTTGAAGGGTTCTAATTTTGGCCAGGCTCATTGTTGTTGTTGTTGTTGTCATTGTCATTGTTGTTGTTGTTGTTACCAGGGGAAAATAAAGTCAACTCCAGATTTGGAGTTGACAAAAATTTGTTAATGCCAACTTTATAATGAATAAGAATTCCTTACATTCAAGAGTAGTAGGCTTCTATAGTCTCCGGTATCATCAACCCAAAAATAGCTTATGTAAAAACTTGAAGAGGAGAGGGTGCCATCAAGTAATATTTTCCTATATAATAAACAAAAATAGAAGCTGTAGATGCTTCAACAATATACTAAGTAAAAAGGTATAGTCTTATACCTGAAATAATTGTTTATTATTATAATTATAATTATAATTCTTTAAACATAACTTGAAAGCATTTTTAAATTAATAGAATACTTATCTTTTGGACCAAATAGTTACAGTAGAAAGTTACATCTCATCCATCTGATGTTCTTAGGTATTAATTCTTTAGACTACTGTACAACATTTTTTTAGAACATTATTTTAATGTGAAAAAAAAAAGTATACAATTTGTATATACAAGCACACATCATAACAATCATATTTACACAATATCTAGGGCCTTAAACGTTTGCGGTGGTGTAATAAACATCATAATCTTTCTTAAAATCATTTGCATCTGAACAATGTACAAGTAATGAAAATATTTGGTTCCATTGCAGGGCAGGAAAATAGAAGTACTTGAGTTCATTTACTTGGTAATCCTAAAATGGTGGATATGGTTAGACAATGTGGAAAAGAAAGAATGAGAAAAGCGCGTTACGTCTCAAACATGTTTATTATCATGAAGATAAATCTTTATGCATTTCCTCGCTGCGAGCAATGTCCCCAGAAGAAATTTGAACATAGCAGAGTCGTGTGATCATCCATGAATGAAACGAGATGTGTTTTATGTATATGCCAGGTGACATTATCATTCTTTCTTTTCACATTGTCTAATCCTAAAATTTAATTCAAGTATTATTAGGGTAATAGAATATTTGGGAACCTTAGACAAAGTAGTTTCAAAGTTTGATTAAATCCAGTCCAGGTACTCATTGTAAAAACATCAAATACACATTTCATTATTTTATAAATATAGAATATTTGATCCAATATATTGCAGCCATTTTAAACAATTGTTATTTCAAAAATGATATGGCTTGTATTTTTCTGTGCATACTAAAAAAAATTGTTTTTTAAAAGATCTAAAATGATCATTTCTTAGCTATTGAATGGTTGCAACATTGTTAAAGTAAGGATTGCTTTTTTCTTTTTAATAATCTGGTGGCTACAAGTGGGTAATAACTTCAAGAATAAATGAAAAATACATGACACACAAAAATCTTTTGAAATAAATAACTTTAACAGGAGCGAGATACAAGCACAAATATGTGCATCACTTTTACACGCAAGTTTTTATGTGGTTTCATGTGGTTTAATTCAGGTGTGTTCAAACTACGGCACACGGTTCACATCCAACACGCCACAAGATTTAATCCCGCCCGCAGCAACTCGAAACATTTATAAATGAACAACCTACTTTTCTCATCTGCAGTTAAGTAATTGTAAAACTTATTCATTCAAATTTTATTCATTCATTTAAAAAACTGATTTTTTTCTTTGGTCCACGAAAATGTGTAAAATATATGATGGCCCCCCCTCATAATGAAAAATTTGGAGACCACCGATCTAATTACAGACAAGAAATGAAAGCTAGAAAGATTCTAGCTAAACATAATTCATTCAAGTCTTACAGTTTGTATGCTTGTACGACATTTGATTTGGATCTTCCCAAACTGGTTAACTTGTAATTTTGTCATACTTTTTATCCAACTCGGACCTACTAAATAGGTTAATTGTGGCTTTAGCTTCTCAGAACAAAACGTCACTACATAATTTAATATGAACAGATGAGAGCAAAAGCAAATAAGGATGAACCTATATAATAAATGATATCAAAATTAAGTGATGTTCTTAGCAACGTGGAGACAAACTGTCTACTTGGTGCTTTTAATGAGAATGTACATAACAGTTGTAGGTCTCTAATTTCATTTATATCAATTATAAAGAAAATAATTTTTTAGTTAATATTAGAATGATGATTTTGATGCAAAAGAATTTGTCCTATTTTTTATGTTTCTCTTGAACTTGTAGATTAGAAAAAAGGTTCTATTTTCCACAAATCCTAATACATATACCAAAAAAATAACTTATAGGTACTGACTACATGTAGTATATTTGTAGTTATTTAAAAGGTTTAGGAATTGTACATTTCATAAATACATGAATAGATTGAATGACAAGAGCATAATTTACCAAAGATTTGCTCCGGGTGCAAATGAAAAATGAAATTTGAGAAAAGTAATTTTAACTTCAGACACAGCTATCATTCAAAGAAAATTGACAACTGCCAAGAATTACTGATAATATCATATTAGTTACTCTCTACTCTCACAGCTTCAGAATTATTCCTAGAGATTTTACTTATGCAACAGCATAGGATATAAATGAATTCACTAAGGTCAACAAGGTTGTTCTTAAACTATTAAATCTGCTTAAAATATCTTTAAATGTTTTTCCATTATAAAAATAATTACTGACTCGTCTTCTACTGTCATCTATTCTATTGCTTAATACAATATAATCTCAGCTGAAAAAGTGCCATTTTTAAATCAACCATTAGCTTAGAGCTTGTTTTCAGCAATCTTTCCCTCAGATGATTTAGGAGAGGAAGAGTTTCCATCCAAACAATTGACAATTTTAAAATTTTTCAACAATATTTCTGTTATTCAAGTGATGTCTATCAACTTTGTAATCTGCAACTACCAAGGAAATAAGAAGCTATTTTCTATAAATGATAATTCAAATTAAAACTTTTCAATTAAATCTTTTTACCATAGAAAATACTAAAGGTACTTCTGAATGAACTATAATCATTTTAACTACTTACATTTCAAAGTATTTTGTTTAAATTTTATTTAAAGTCTCATCACGAATACTTAATCATTCTATGTAATTTGTCTTGCAAATAGGTCTCCTCAATGCACATATATTTCTCTCCACTCTCAAAAATTAATCTATTCATTTTCATAATTTTGAATTTTCCAAAAACACATTTACTGATTCTTTTACAAAGTTGGCCTAAGCTTTGTCAGATTTGGCATACAGTATAACTTGGCCTTTAAATAATTATGAAGATAATGTTTTAATCCTTTTTACAATGTTATTTTAATTGGCTTTCAAGTCTGAATAGAAGTTATGGACTTAAATGCTGTAACTGATGAATGTAGGTGCTGTAGCAAAATTTAGTCACAAACTGCTGCTAGCAATCCAGTCATCAATTTAATTGTGAAATTATGAATTAAAAATGTCAAGTTTTTAATAAAATGTCTATTTAAAATAATTGTCTATGCTCCTAAAAACTAGATAAAAATAATTACCTTATTTCTTGAGAAGAAGCCTATAGGGGCCTATGATAAAAGGATGAAAGAAAACTTACATTAGTATTCAAAATTCTGACTGTTACCTGAGCTCCAACACTGAGCTTAGACCCTGCTGATAAATATGAAACTACCCCAGCCAGCCTAGCAAATCCTTCTGTTATTCTTTTCTATATCAAACTTAACTTACTGACAGTTCTTTTTCCCTTCTTCGGAATCCTAACCTCCAACAAAAAGACTGTATTTTCATTGGCTTCATCATGAATATTCCTTTTAAAGCTTTTGGCAGACCATTCTTCAAATCACTGAAAACAAAAGAAGTTAGTTTTTAAAAATTCAGAAATTAATTTTTGTAGGACAGAGAACACGACAAAATAAAAGATCAATCTAGCTGAGAAGCAATCATAAAATATACAATAGTAGGCATAATCACAGAACTTTTGAAATCTTCGAGACCCTATTTTAAAATATAATTAAAATGTTAAAAAATGTGTTCTTAAGTTTATTCTTGTTTTCGCTAGAAAGTCCAAATTATTGTAAAAAGAAAAAGAAAAAGAAAAACAAATTTTCATTAATTACAACGTAGAATTGAACTTTTAAAATCAATGTTTACTTTTTAATCGATTAATAATTTTGATGCTATGTTGTTGACAGGTCTTAAAATTTTAAAACATTGAAATTCTGTAATTAGAAAATCTACTAAAAATAATTTACACTTACAATGAATATAATTTAATTTGCAAAAGTTAGTTTCATCATTACAAACATTACTGAACTGTGGTAAAAAAAAATCATCACATGAAAAAAAACAATGAAATAGTTTTTTTTCCAACAATTTTGAATGGAAACTTATTTTAAAAAATATTTGTCCTTTAAATGTACCGAAAATTTTATTAAAATTCAATAAATATTTGATTTTATTTTTAAATTTTAAAATCTGTTTTCCTCGTGAAATTTATAGAAAATTTTTAAATGTAATTTTTTGTTTACAACACTACAGCTTTTTGCACTGTTTTCAACATATCTCCAGTTCTATAAAGTGTACACAAATCATTTTTATCTCAGATTTGTTTCCAATCTTTCTTCTTACTAATGCCACAAAGATACTGACGATAAAATAAAATTTTATACGATTTTGACGTTTTTTTGGAAAGGTGTCGATTTTCAGTAAGTATGTCAGCGAAGTCCGCAAGTATGCCTATATTTATTTATTTTTTGTTTGTTTTCAGGGGAGGGTAACTTGTTCAATCTCACTCAACAAATAAATCAGCTGTCATTTTTTAAAGTTTTTTATCAACGTGTTAGAGTCAATATTTTAAAATTTCAACTAATTCCTGGACTTTTTGTTAGTTGCCACCAAAAGCTAACATCCATAATTTTTGAAGATACGGAAAATAACCCCAACGGACAATAACCCCACTTCTACCGGACAAAAACCACACATAGTAGAAAATAAAACAGAATTTGTTTAAGGTTTTGGCCCATCACAAATTCTCTTATTTCTTTCATGAATTCTCTTTTATTTTTAATTAATGAAAATTTGTGTTTTTTTACACAAAAATCGAGGCCAGGAAAATTTGATAAGGTTTTATTCTAGACTTTTGGCACAATTTAGCCATGGTGGTCTTGATTGGAATTATGAGTGTGAAATAAAAATAACAATTTAACAAACAGTATTATAATGTATCTGTTCCTTTGTTTTTCTTTCATGAATTCTCTTATTTCTTTTATTTTTATTCCCTAAAATAAAATTAGAAACATTTAAATTCAGAAATGACCAACTAAGGTGAGTAAACATTGTATTATTAAATTCTTTATTTGTGTCGTATTATCTGTACTCATGTATAGATTTAATATAGATTGTAATTCTTCATTTGTGTTTGTAATGTCCTCACAACAAGTGCGATTATTTAGGACGCTAAACTTCCAGAGATTCTAGATGTTTTTATGTTTAAATGTGGCTGAATTCCAGGATGTCCGTTGTAGTTTATTCCTTATCAGGTAAATTACATTTCATAATGTTAGGAAGTTATTAAAAACTATAAATAGATTTTGTTTTATCTTTTACTGTGGGGTGATTGTCCAGTAGAGATAGGATGATTAAATTCAATCACAAAAAATGCATTACCGATTGGAATAATTTTACAAGAAAACTTACGATTGATCTACTTAGCCTATCACGATTTGGACTTAAATCTAGCATCAAATCAATTTTCACTAAATCCTACATCTAAATATAAAAACAACCATATATCTATATCTAAATCTTTTTTTTCTTCTAATATATTCTTCATTGACTGCTTTACACTTTTAGTTTTGTAACCACTCTTTCCCACAATATGTGACTTTGAAGAGAATTCTGACAAATATTTTCTAATTGAACAAATGAAAATCTAAAGGTAATGCTCCTAGATCAGAATACTCCATGAGCATCACCTCTCCCAAAATGAAAAAACAAATAAAGGGAGAAAGCATAACATTTGAACATTTTCTATAGTTTTGAGAAGGGTCATTAATATTCAAATGGTTCTTCGGACAATTGAACTCCTTGTTGTTATTTGTGTTGTAAACTCGCCATTCTCTCTCCAGAGATAAATCTGCTATGGCCGACCACATCTGGAGAGAAAACGGGGAGCTTCTTCCTCTTTGGGAGGAAGTCCAGATTATCGACAGAGTACGTTGTTGGAAACAGAGAAAAATCAAAGAGGCAGCTCACATCAAAATGTCGACTTAATGCATTAGCCAGACAAGTGAAGATTTCAACCCAATGTGGCTTCTACTTCTCAACAAATCTAAACCCGACAGAACAAAGACACAGAAACACCCGGGCCATGCGCTATAAGGGCTACCCCCACTTTAAACATAATTTCTGTTTAACCCATCACACTCGGATTTTACAACTGAAGAAGGCCGAAGAATGGATCGGTTTACAACACAAATAACAAGAAGGAGTTCAATCGTCCGAAGAACCATTTGAATATTTATATTTTCTTTTTCTTGCCGACTATAAACTAAATTCGTGGTGTTTGGGGTCCAATTTTAGCAGCAATTTAATCTTGGAGAATCAAAACATTTCAACCTTTCTCTGATCAGTCTCGTATGTTTTTGGTTGGATTCAGTCAAGCTTTGCCCGAACAAGAGGATAATTGTCAAAAGTTCGAAAAAAGAGAAAAAAAAGGTGGCATAACATTTTGGGGCCTTTCCTGGTAGTCTCCCACCCGACCAAAATTTTCATCAAAGAAATATAAGGTGGCAAACAAACTAGGAATATAATTTGTAATCTTTCGATTTTTGAGAAAAATTAACTTTCAAAATGGAAGCAAGTGAATTCGCTCTAAAATGGGGGTCCGTTTTACAATGTACGTATAATGCAAGACTGGACCCTTACTTCGTGTCCGTCTTTCTGACTGCGGCTGTTCGATTTACAATGTATAAATATACTTCTAAACTGGATCCTTACTTTATCTCCGTCTTTAAGCAACTATGAAAGTGTGCCTTGCTTGTCGTCAGTTCAATCAAACGCTTATCAACAAGGAATATTTTCTTCTTTTTTTAAAATTAACAACCCTCAACCAGACATGGAATGGAGCTCCAAGTGGACTCAAAAGCAGTGTTGCCAACTAAAAAAATATGTTCGCGCTAGTTTGACTACGAAAAATGGCCGAAAACAATCAAAAAGACACTAAAAATGACCCCAAAAGCCGATAAATAGCCAAACGCCCTAATTTAGAGCATTTTGCACTGACAAAACAAGAGCGCTGAATCTAGCGCTAAATCGACAACACTGTCCAAAAGCAGCGTTGCCAACTCTTTTGAATATGTTATATCCAACATTGAGGCGAAAGAATATCCAAGAATATCTAGATATCAGGGTATGAAATTTACCAAATATCTAACAAATATCAAGATTAACCAAAATAATCTAAAAATATCTGAGCCTCATCAAAAAATGATATCCGATAAAAACAATTTATTATATCTAAGCGCGATATAAAATATCTAAGATGGCAACGCTGCCCAAAAGACTTTAAACAGGGTCGTTATGTAATTACCTTTTTTGCATTAAAATCTTTAAAATTTGGATATTTTTACTTTTCTCTGCTAAAGTTGGGTGCGAGTCAAGTTTGTTAGTTATACATTTTTATTTTTAAACATTCCCTTCTTTTAAATTAGTCTCTTATGTCATATTTGGACTATTTTTGTCTTTTTGATCATTATTAAATTTACAAGCAAGTTCAGTGGCGAAATCGTCAAGTATTTGTTACGACTTGCCGCAAAGGGAAAACAAAAAACGTAAGAACCGTTGGTTACCAGTTTTGTTTGAACATTACAACTGATTTTTTTTTCTTTCAGTCCGAATTAAAATATTTGAATGTTTTTCTTTTTGTATCCTGAGAACTTAATCGATCTCCCATTAATCAAAGACACTTTTTTTTTTTTTTAAAAACAAACAAAACCAACATAGAACACCCAGTCATTTGCACTTTTTCAGATTATTTTCTAAAAAGCAGAATAAGGTTTAATTTGAAAAAAAAATAACGTTAAAAATAGGTTTGGAGACAAGACATCTTGGGAGTAAAATTGATAGAACTAAAAACACATCTGCCAGAACCAATACGTATTGTTTGGCTAAGAAAGAAAAGACCAATGTGTTCTATTATAGAATTGCTGCCGGATTCATCTAGAAACTTACCTCGTCTGAGCTGCCATCTATTTTCCTTTAAACTTTTAGTCAAATCTTAAAATAGAGATAAAAAAACCAGACGACTTTACTAAGACGCCATTCTTATTCAAACGAGTGTCACGTGACTGCGAGCGTCTCAGAGTTGTCCTCACGTTTTTGAACGCAACGCCTGTTCATGTAATGACGTACAACAATTTAACCTATGCTGAGTGTCCTGATGTCTGCCGCAAAAGCGTAGGGAGCATAGTTCCCTCTAAGCTGTGTGCGCACTCACGCACATTCTACAATCAGCGCACAATGGGAATTAATGCGCGCACAAAAGATTTCAAATTCTGTAGACAGCTTACTGAGTTTTTTTTGTTTTTTTTAAATAATTCAAAAGTATGCATATACTTTTGTCACAGGAAAAAATGTGCACAACATAAGATTTTTGCACACAATGACTACAAAAAATTAGAGGTAACATTGGTAGGAGCTGAACAATTTCTAGATAACCCACCATGAAATGTGACCTTGATCATCAGACATATCGAGTGATGGTCTCTCACAATGTATCTATTGTGTCCTAATTATTTTGATAGTGGTGGCGAATAAATCTAGCAATGTTTACGACTAAAAAGAGTTAACGGTTCAGTGATTAAGTATTTCACTGTTAGGCCCCAAAGGTTGAGTATCTTAATTGGGCTTTTATAGCTATTTATTTACTAAGCTTATTCAAATCTGGCACAAAAGATTGATCCTGCTACACTATACTTGCAAATTGGTTTGTAAGATGAGCTTCCTTCCTATGTTAGGCTCCCTAATAGTGTTTCACACAATAATTGGACTTCTATGTTTTTATGCCATTAAATTTACAAGAAAATGTCACAAACCAAATCACTGAAATTAACAGTACAACTTGTGCCATATTATTTAGAGCAGTGGTTCCCAACCGGGTGAGAATTTCCCCATGGGTGGGAATTTGGGTAGTCTAAGGGGGGGAATAAGGCTATTAGGTACAAATAAAAGTCCAGTCTATGTGACGTTATGGTCAGTGCGACCTGTAAATTAGTTTTAATTAAAGCCTGCATTAACGAAAGTGGTAATTAAGTAAACACCAGAATCCCCAAATGATTCTCAAGGTCTGAAGAAAAACATATATTTCCACCTAGACTATTTTGGGTCAAAGGTCGCCGTAGGTGTCAGTATTTTTGGCTCAGAATGTTAGAAAGTTACCCCATGCCATGTGTCAGGTCATAGGCCAAGTAGACTTAAGTCACTGGCATCAGCTGTGCCTAGAAAGCAATCTTATAGAATTACCCCATACTGCGATTTCGACCCGTCACTACGATTGATAGATAGGAACAGAAACAGATGCACTAAGATTGTCATGTAATTAGGAGCAGAGGGTTTTGAATAGGCTGGTTACGAATCAAGAGATTTGATTGTAAATAGAGATATGAAATGAGAGGAGCCGGGGAAGGAGCAAAATCAACACACAGGCTTAAAAAGGACCCATTTTTGATTGTCAGAAAGGAGAGTGATTTTTGTTGTAATGGTCAGCCATGCGCAGGCCAGTGTGGCTGAAAAGTTAATTAGGCATGACCAACACTCGCCTAAGTTTGTTAGTCTCTTTCTCTCTCTCCATACTCCAACTTTGTAATGTATACAACTTTGTATTGTAATGTACACGCTATCGCCAGGTGAAATCTATTTGTGTATGGAAATAAACATACACTATATTACCAACGAGAGACGTGTTGTGTCATCCTTTGATTTCACGCTGCCCTAGTTTAGAGATAGGGTTTTCTGCATTTCTATCTACCAAGTCAAAGGCTCGAAATAAGCTCCAAGTTGAGAATGATTTAAGATGTGCTCTCTCACTAATAGACCCACAAAGCAAAGAACTAGTAGCAAAAAAAACAAGAACAGATATCACATTGTAATAAATTGGAATTTCAAATGAGGTGTTCTATTTATTTTCACTTGTTTTCTTTGAGTAACAAATACACAACAGCAGCTGTACAATTATAAAATTAAACTAATTCTTATTCAAAAGTGTGGAATGACTCGAAAAGGTTGGGAACCACTGATTTAGAGAAATTGCTACTGCCAAGTAACCCTACCATGGTCCTAGGAATCCTATGAAGGACTCGGCTTGGCATCCCAATAAGAGGACGTGTATTTCCAACTGGTACTATATATAGTTTGAGCCTAAGTAAAAGCCAGGATTTCAAATGCTGATTTTCAAGGCAGGTGAGCTAGTACTTAAGTCATCATAAAAGTACTAATACAGATAAAACACAAAAAGTTTATAGGGTTGGTTCTATCTTTTATATCAAGTAAAGAATCACTGATGCCAGGAGCATTTGTAAGAGTCTATGGTAGAAATAATGGCTTAAAAATACTTTTGCTTATTTAAGATTTGAAATCTGAGCCCAGCAGATATCCCTGGGAAGGCTCATTGAAAAGATTAATATGAAAACTGGTCTGGTTGGTCATTCAATAGAAACTCTCGTGACCAACGTCTTTTGGCAGCGTGCTGTGTTGGGGGTGTTCAATTAAAATTTGAAAAAATGGTGATCACTAAAAAAGTCTGAATTTTCAAAAAACAACCCTGACACAAACTAAGGTATCAATTTAGGATAAACTTACATTGCAAATAGAAACCCCCCCTCAAAAAAAAACTATTTAGAGGGTGAATTTTTAAAAAAAAGTTTTTTTCTAGACATAATAAGTAGTAAATGTTTAAATTTTCAGCCCGCTAGTTCCATTTGTGCAGCTTGTACTCATGATACATACATAGCCAGCCAGCCAGACAAGCTTAAAAACTGAAGAAACTTATGTTGACAGTTTTGGGTGGCAGTTTCTAATATATTTCATGTGCTTTTAGTGGCTCTATCATATTTCAAATAGGAATAAATGTTTACATTTTTATTGATCACAGCCCAACAAAAGGTGAGAGAAGTAACATATTCATTGATCAACCCCTTTTTCCAACTTTTTAATTGATCACCACTAACACAGTATATATGGGTGGCTGTGATTCATAATTTTCCTTGAAATGCTAGTTGTTTTTTTGTTTTTTTCACAACATTTTTGGCCATTTACCCATAATAAAAATAACAAAAAGAACGAGTTCAATTGTCCAAAAAACTCTTTGACTGTCAATGACTCTTCGCAAAATTATAGACAATGGTGATATGAGGTTTCAAATTCGTATCCAAGTTTTAACCCTTTTAGCACTATGGCCTTTTTGACCATATAGCAAAAAACACTACAGTCAACCAAAAGGTTTCTTCAGTTTTTAAGCTGGCCTTTTTAGGCTGATATATCACCCGTATAGTGTTTTGGTCTATGTTATCAAGTCCAATATATCGACCTGGCGGTACTATAAGGGTTAAAAAGCCTGATCTGAGCCAGCTGCTTGAATAACAAACATCTTTATCAGATGAGCTATGCAAGTCTTAACCGGCTCCACAGTAAGCTGCTTGTAATTTTTTTTTTTTGCTAAATCTAGACAATAGTGTAGATTAAGTTTACTTATTACATAAAATGTTCGGACAATGAAAAAGCTTTCATTAAGTGATTACATAATGCTAATTCCTACCAGGTGTTCAAGGAATAGCCTTTCATAGCACCGTCATTGTTGGTGGGGATACTATATTAATTAGCCAGTTGGGTTAACTGACTTGCTAATTGGCCGATGAAGTGATAGCTCAAGCCACAACAGTGAAAGCCACTCTTGTGGTAAATGAACCTGGTTGTGCTCTCTGTGGCTTTCAGTATCTACCATTACAATAAAAGAAATTCTCCTGAAATCAGTTATAGTAGAAGGCAGATTAGTATGGATTAGTTAAATGTCGTTTGAGAAGAGGATTAAGGGAAATAATGAGATAGAAGCTTTTTCCAATTGTGGCAAAAAAAGCAGAGAGAGAAAAGAGGAAAAGGGTTGGGGAAAAGAGACGGAAGGCGTGATAAGAAAAAGAGAAGTAGAAAGAAAGATGTGTAAAGAAAAAGAAAGGGGGGATGATTAAAATGAGAGCGATAACGATGGGAAAAAGAAAAGAAAAAAATGAAGGGGGAGAAAGCAAGAGAAGAGTTGAGAAAAGGTTAAAAAAAGAAGAGAAAATGAAAGAAAATGGTGGAGAAGAAAGGAAATAGAGAAATAGGACAGAAAGAAGGAACAAAAGAATAGGAGGTATGAGAAGGAAAGAAAAAGGAGTAGAAAGAAGAGGTAAATGAAAAAAAAGAGGAGTAATAAGATGGAGAAGGCTAAAAAAAGAGAGAATACAATGTAATGTATGAGCAATAGAAAATACAATACAATACAGTACATTAGCAGATTAGATTAGGTCAAAGGCCTTTGATCTGGTCTTTTTGACAATGCCTATACCTATTACTTTTAAAGAATTGTATGAGTATGGGTGTTATTGGTAACACACTGGCGTGGGTGGAATCTTCTGCAAGCCCAATGCTGGTCAAGTCTGTTCTTGAAGGTTTGGGGTGTACTGGCCTCTACCACTGAAACTGGGAGACGATAGATGCTTTTAAAGCAGTGGAATACAACCAGTATGAGTTTACTGAAATTGTTGCTGTAGAATTATTGTGTATACTGGTATGGACAGTTAATTAAAAAAAAAAACTAATAGTTAACATGTCTTTTTGCGGCTAACACAGCCAAATATTTAAAAGACAAATTTTGATACTTTGGTAAGATTATTAAATGGATTCGTCAGCTCCTTCACCTTTCCTCACCTCCAAACATTTATTCTCCAAATATCACCAAAATCGGCTCCTACAGATTCGCGTCGTTGAGTTGAAAAAGGCACAAACTTCAACAGCCATCTGATTGCTCCACAGTTATTTTGGACTTTTTGACCAATGAAAATTCATCTAATTTTCACTTGCACTGGGAGCCAGTCTAATTCCTATAAATATCAGACGATGACAAGTTTCGTCAGTTGCAGTTCTGTTTTCCTGCTAGGCACAGCTGTTGACTCACTCACACACATACATACATTGCAATGGCAAATTCTCACATTTACAAGGCAAGTATGTAAAGCCCTGATTTTGATTCTCATATACTTATGACATGACAAGTGTTATTCAACATATGCCTATACTCACTCACCTATGCATATGCTTGCATATACACACATTACAACAACATATTGGCTCTTTCGTTCCAGTCAAACTGAACATTTCCATAATGCAACAAGCTTTATTTTTCCTGAACATTTCCTTAATGCAACAAGCATTATTTTTCCCAATCAATCTTCATTCCTTCATTCAATCATTCATTGTTATTTCTTGAATAAATTATATATGTTATATATATACATTTGTCTATTCATTCATTGAACTTTGTACAAAGCTGAATTTATAGTTGTAGACAGAGAGATATGTTCTGCCATATTCCACTATGAACTTGTATCCCTACCACGAAGTGGCACAAGGCTCTACAGATTATTTACTTGTAGCTGACTCTTTGAATTTTCATATTTTCTCATGCTCTTTTCTGTCTATTTTATGTTTTTTATAGTCTCTTAGATTTTATTGCTCATGTTATCTTGAATATAAAGTTTGTTATTATCAGTAAGATAATAGACCAGCAGAAAACTAACTACACTG
>VCCN01001112.1:542283-553824 GCA_006491835.1 Architeuthis dux | reverse complement strand
ACATCAGAAGACATACACCAATGCACAAGATGGAACTACATTTTTTTAAGAATTTTGAAGTTTTAGAATTTTAATATTTATAATGACTAGAACACTGAAATTGAAAATATTTTTCAATATTTTTCAATTTCATAGTTTATTGTCATACTATTAAATGGAGACCATTACATTTTTGGATGATTTCAACCATTGCCTATTTCTGCTACGTAGGACCAATCATGTAAAAATCTGTTTTTTTTCTTTAGAAACTGGTTTCTTGTTTGCAAAGATTTTTTTTATTATACTACAACAACCAATCATGTAAATTTCTTTTTTTCCCTATTTTTAAAAAATTTTACAAAGACCAATTGCATAAATCTTTTTTTTAAAAATTTTAATAACAATGTTTACACACCTTAGTTGGAGTCATTTCTGAGTTTAAAGGTTTTTAATTTGTTTTTGCGAAAAAAAAAAAATTAAAATTAAAAACCCTTAAATTCAGGTGAGTAAACATTGTTATTAAAATTGTTTTAGATTTCTATGCGATTGGTCTTTGTATTATTAAAAAAAAAATCTTTGCAAACAAGAAACCAGTTTCTAAAGAAAAAGAAAGGAAAAAATTCTCCATACTACAGAAACCAGTTTCTAAAGCAGGAGATATTTTACGTGATTGGTCCTCCATAGCAGAAATAGATAATGGTTGAAATCACCGAAAATGTAATGTTCTCAAAAATATGGCCAGGTTTTTTTTAGACTTGCATCTGTTACAAAAAAAGAAAATCATATCTCTTTATCTCTGTTACATAGACATCGTAACTCAAATTTGGATTTTTGCCCATCGTCTCTTTTAAGTTATTGATTTACCTCTCTCACTGCTACAATTTTTAATCACTGCTACCCACAACAGACCGGTTTAAACACTGTTGCTGGTTTTAGGTTATTTATGTTTTCTGACATTTATATGTATCTATGTATCCGGACTTTGCCCAGCCCTAACCATTCATAGTAGAAACTTGAAATTTTGTACATACACTCCTTTCGATGAGTAGGGAAAACGTTATTTTTGTTTTTTGAAAATTCCACTCCAAAATAGTTTTTAGTGGAGGGTTCAATATGCAATGTAAGTTTATGCTAAATTGGTCACTAGTTTGTGCCCGCTTGTTCATGTGTTCTGACATTTATATGTATTTATGTATCTATCTATGTCTGGACTTTGCCCAGCCCTAACCGTTCAGAGTAGAGATTTGAAATCTTTGCACACACACTCCCCTCAATGTGAAGGGAAAATGATTTTTTTGTCCCCCCCATAATAGGTTTTTTGTGGGGGTTCAATATGCAATGTAAGTTTATGCTAAATTGGTCACTAGTTTGTGGCCGCTTGTTTTTTGAAAATTCAGACCTTTTTAGTGATCACAGCCCAACAAAAGGCGTAAATTATTCATTGATCACCCCATTTTCCAACTGTTTAATTGATCACCCTCAACACATCATATATGGGTGGCAGTGATTTATAATTTCCCCTGGAATGCTAGTTTCTATTTGTTTCTGTTTGAGTCATTTTCTTATTTTTTGCTTATGTATACTTATATAAATAGTCAGAAATGTTATTTCCATTCGTTCTGAGGAAGATAGGAATAAATATCAAAATATTAGTAAAACTAATCATGACTCGAAATATTTCCCTCCTATTTGCAGACCTATCAAGTTTCCCGCATTTTGTTGATTATCTTGGTTTAAAATTATGTTAAGATAGGTTTTCAAGACATTGAAATCGCTGTTTTAGAGCTTCTAGAATTGAAGATTTTCATATACATATAAGTATATATACACATTATTCAGACCTAGCAAGTCTTCTGCATTTTGCTGTCTCCCCATGCTGAATTTGTACAAATCTCTTGCATTGAAAAAATATGCCTGTAGAAAATGTTTCCCTCCTATTTGAACACCTACCAAGTATCCCGCATGTTGTTAATTGTCTTGGTTTAAGATTATGTTAAGATAGGTTTTCAATATGTTGAAATGGCTGTTTTCAATTTTATAGGAAATCTCCCCCTTGGATTAAAATTATGCTAAGATAGGTTTTCAATACACTGAAATAGCTGTCTTAGAGCTTCTAGAATTGAAAATTTTCTTTGCCCCCAACACTAGGGGGGGGGGCATTTTTTAGGCAATCTCCTCTCTGAGAATTTCAAAACGTTGGCAGGTATGATTATTTAATTTTAAAAAATTCTTGTCCAACGGTCTTTGTGCAAAATTTTGTAATTCTAAATACATCATTGTCATTTTGTTTGCTAAATGCACACACACACGCACAAGCATTCCTGACAATTTCGTATGTTATCTGAATAGGTTCATTATCGAATTTATTTTCGCCAAATTTCTAGTTCTTTCTTGTTAATGCATTTCAGGCGTCACGCTCACTAGACTGACGTGGTTTTCCCCGCACTATGACGTCACGGCTCCTCTCTATGACGTCAAAAAGCATCACCTTTCGCTTCTTATTACTTAAATAAACGGAGCCTTTAATTATATACGCCAGAAAAAAACAGTAGAAAGTTACTAAAAAAAATGATGGCACTCCTGCTATAAAACGTTCTGTTCTATTAGTTAGCTACCTACAACATAATATTTGTACGATACATTATATAGGTAAAAAACGTCATTATGAGCATTAAAAGGTAGACGCACTGTGTGAACAATCGTATATGTGTCTGTGTAGTGTGCTAAAAGCATATATTAAGGATGGGGGAATCGCCTGTTGTTCACGTGGAGTTGTATGGCTTCAATATTGGGTTGCTGTTTTCAGTTAGGACGAGTCTATGAAGCAGCTTCATTGTGAAGCATATTTGATTCAGCTACACTTTCCAGTTACGATGTGTAGCTAACTGTAACAGGTGTAGTCAGGAAGGTAATGGAAGTAAGCTTCGATTTAAAGCATAAATATATACACGACAACAGTCAAAATAATTAAAATGTGAGTGAGTAGTAGTCTACTCTAGCCTACACTTCTTTACTATTGAAATTGAACTATACCTGCCCTTACTCCTTTGGTGAGCAGTGCAATAATTTCATTCTATAACTAGTGACTGACTGACGATTATTTACAAGGAAGGGGGGGGAAGGATCCTTTCTTTATGTGTGGCTTGAAATCAAACGCCCTTGTTTGTCACAACAACATCCCTCTCTCGGATCTCAAATATTTCAGGGTTTAGTACTTGTATTATTGTGCGTTGTGCACACACATCTGCCTGGGAATAGTTATCGTAAAACTACTACGAAAAATTAAAATCTTGATTTGAAAACCCAGTTTTCTTCTTCTTTGGCACTACTTAGGATGGGATCTTACATTAAAATTCTCAAATGTTCAAGTTCTCCCTTCTGAACTTTGGATACTATATTCTCAGACTGACAAGTTTTAAGTTAAAACAGTCATGCTGATCATAACTGATGATACAGGTGCTATATTTACGATTACTTAAACACTTACAATGAATGAGAAAGAATCCTTTGCTTTGATTTTTAAATAATGTATGTATTTCTTCATTATGTTAGTTTGAGGTAAACCAGTTTATATATCGAGAATAGTCCTCAGACCTAGGCGTTTTAATCAGTTTTCTCTATCACACACAACATACCCGCAAAATAATGCAACAGTAACCACCTAGACTTGAAAAAGAAAAATCACTTTTAAGTGGCCACTTATATCAATGATAATAAATTGCAACACCTTAAATAAAACAGCTTTTGTAAAGCATTATAATAGTCTAGTCGAGCTCATGGAGAATAGACATGAAATAAATCACTCGAACAAACGATGACATTTTTAAAAAAAAGAGAAGGAAAATAATGCAGTTATTTTATGATATTTTCGGTTGCACGTTTTTACGATAAGGTTTTCACGTGATCTAGTACACCCCCCCTACCTTCTTAGTATTTTCTATTGATTAGTGTTTTGTCAGTTGTAGTGAAATGTTTTTGTTGTCTTCCCAAGTGAAATTTTATCTTTTTTTTGGTCACTGGTAAAGTTTCTCTGTATTGATAAGCTTGTAAAAATGTATTTTATTAAGTTTCATACATTTTTTATTACTAGAAGTAATGTGCAATAAACTATGAAAATGAAAACTATTTTCAATTCCAGTGTTCTGGACGTTATAAATGTTAAGATTCTAAAATATAAAATCCTTTTTTTTTAAAAAACCTTAAAATTTTTATTTTAAGGTTGAATAAGTAATGTGTTACTGTTATGGAGATGACCATAGAGGCATTTTTATTTAATAAATAAATAAATATCGACTATAATGTTATGTATACGACTGTATAATGTAGTGTAACTTAGTATTTTTAAGGTAGTGTACATTTCTCTGAAATCAGGAATTTTAATGTTTTAAATGAATTAATTGTCTTGGGGATACATATTTTTATGTTGTGTGAACCACCAGGAATAAAAAATGTTTTAATAATTTTTTGATTCATTAAACAAATTAATCTTGCGTTTTGTTTTTTTTTCAACGACGTTTTAACAAAAAAAACTAATTAATGTTTGTGCTTTCATTAAGTTTTTAGGGGAAGGCCACCGATGTCTCCCCTTAAAATCTTAATGAAAACACAAAAATTTACTTGAGAAAAAAATGTTTACACCTTTCGCAAAGGAAGTAACCAAATATTTCGAAGCCGTGCTTCCGTGCGAATGGCGGAAAATAAGGGTCCAGTTTAGCATTATACTCACATTGTAAAAAGAACCCCCAAGAACCTTAAAATATGGATTGTAGGCACACAAATTACTTGCGAAAAACTTTTTTTTCCCCAAGAGGTCGGAGCTTTCTCGTTTTCAGTAGTGTCCTCAGACATTTACACAAAAAAGATAATTTAATTTATTTACTAATTACATTTTTGGTGCCTAAATCTCTCAATCTTTCTTCAGTCTTGGTTTTTTTATGGTGAAGTGTTTTTTTCCCCCATCAAAATGCTCAGTACTACTAGTTACAGTTACAGTAGGTTTGTTTTGTTTACTTTAGAGACAAACAACATTTATTTTTATTTGTTTTGTCATGTTTTTGCCTTAGCTGAGTTAGCGAAAGGTTAAAAGTCTTTGTTATTGTCACAAACGTATTTGTTGCTTCATCCTTGGATTCCTTCCTGGCCATAGTGTTTTTTTTACACTCCGGGCGTGTGTGTATGTGAGTGTGTGTGCGTGTTGTTGAAGCATCTCAAGAACCAGAGTGGCGTAGCAAGTGTTTTCAGTGCCCGGGAGGGACAAAGGGGTGTGTAGGACAAAACCCAGACCGGAGAAAACCCACACGGATAAAAAAAACTCCACACTAAAGTGTAAATCCGGACAAAATCCCCTTGTTTAGATTAAATTTAAACATGACAAAAATGTCAGTAATTGGTGACAGTAAATGTTTGTTTTCGGTACAATAATATAAGCAAAGTGGTCCCAATTGGGATTCACGTGAAGCAGACATGCGATCTGTCGACAATTTATGAAGCGTGGAAAAACAATTCTAAAATTTAATTTGTTCAAAGCAATAACAATATAATTTTTATGTATATACTCCCGTTTTTCTTTCGCGAATTCACTTATTTCTTTTTATTTGTGCGCCGTTTTTAACATCGAGTGTGCGAGGGTGTGACACTTCGGGACCACCATTTTGTCGTTTTTCACCTGGTCTCATAAATATATATTTTTAGAGCTTTTTTACGCATCCAAAAATTAAAAAAAATAATACCACATTGGCACATAGTATTGATTTTTCTACCTGGTCTCATATTCTAATCACACATTTTAAAAGTTTAACGGTTTTTTTTTCAGGTATCCAAAAATTACCCAACACTAAACCTACCTATTAACCCTAATCCTAACTACTAACCTTAAACCTACCTACTAAGCCTAACACTAAACCTACGTACTAACCCTAATACTAAAACTGCCATTCTGAGGAATCTTGTCTGCTTCTTTGACTTTAAATTCGCCATCAGCAGCTGCCACTCTGCCATTTTGAAACGGGAAGGGTAACAATAGCCATTGTGTTTACCTGGTCTCATATTTAAAAAATATATATATTTTAAAGCTTTTTTTTATGCATCCTAGAATTAAAAAACAATACCTACTAGTACTACAGCACAATAAATAAATAAAATAAATCCCATCATACCCGTCCTAACATTTCAAGGACGATCATTAGTTGATAAACAAAAACCCTACTTGGATAAAATTCCACAAAAAAAAGTTTGAACAATTTAACGTGATTATTTCTCTGCTTTCTTCAATAGTTTTAGTTTGTAAGTTTGAAATTATGAAATACTATCACAACCCTACTCATTCATCACCTGGGGTTTTCTTTCCTTTTTTGTTTGTTTTAGGGATCATAGTCTAAATTTCAAATTTAAAAAAAGAAACGTCTTCAACAAGACTTACTTTTGTCAGGGCTTCTATTATTCACCAATAATTTAGTTCAAGGAATATTATAAGTACTTCTCAAATTCATGCTTTATCTATAGTTGATTAAGAAGAGTAGCGATACATGTTATCACTATGCCATATCAGCGAGTACCAGTAGCTTTAGACTGGCAGAGAATTTAACTACTATTCCACGCGCTGTCTGCCCTGAAAAATCAGCATTCAAAATCATAGCTTTCACCAGACCAGGACTCGAACACCGACTGCTAGCGACAGTAAGCAATAGTGACAGTGAAAAATAAATAAATTTTAATTATCTCAGCAGGCCAGTTGAAATTCAACTATGATTCAAGTGTAAGTAGCTTCTCGTTGGGTTCGGGGCTGAGTGACTCAGAATAAAGACCAAGGCTGTGGGAAGATTTTCACATTCGGTTTATTTTTAAATAATGTATTGTTTCGTCTGCATTTTGTACAAATAAAGAGTAAAGACTAGGAAAGTTTTCTTTCCTGCAACAAGCACATGGTGAATGAAAAATCGATGTGGTGAAACGGGTAGCCAAGAGAATTTGGTTGCTTTAACGTACACTTTACTTCTATCAGTTGTGGAGTCATCCTGCCAGTTATAACTACACACAAGTTACGTACGTTCTTTCTTTCCTGAACCAAAGAGAAAAATTAACATGTTTGTCTTGTATTTGTAACCAACCAACCAACACAACAAAAAGGACATCACACACGCATTTATACACAACATTCATGGGCAAAATATCTCCTCTTTTTCCCAATGAGAAAAACGACATTTTTGTTGATTACAAATCCCTATACCTTGAAAATATTTAGCGGAGAATAAAACTATTTTTAAATAGTTAAATTTTATGTGGAAAAAAGTGCCTAAAGTTTACAGTAACTCGCCGCAACATTCGTTTCAACCCAATTTGAATTTACAACTGTCTCTACTACACACACACATATATTATCTGGCAGTGGGTCGGGTACTTAGTAGGCGTGGCCTCAACGCCAACGTGGTACGCTCACCTCTTACTTAGATAATAAACAGTGTGATTTCTTTCTGTTTCTCTGTCCGTAACAATGTACTCTTCCACCTAAAGGTAACAATTTTGCTGATAAAAATATCTCCTATCCACTATTAGTCTATGAGATAAGGGTTTTGATGGTACCAAATTGCTAACCAAACATTAGAAAGGTAATTATATGGAGAACAAGAAAATGAATGTTAACTAGGCGGTTTAGGTCATAAATCGTGTGAATTTCATAATGGCGGATTTTCGCTGTGGTGCTCTAGTCAGAAAAAAAGCATTCATCAAATATGGACATATTGTATATCGTTGGAAAGGAAATCTGATGCTGAGTAAAGAATGATATGTGTCAGAGAAAGTCATTTCGAGCTATTTACAATCAAATATCATAAAGCCTTGTTTTAAAATGTAACACCTGTGTGGACTGATAGCTATAACATAGTGAAGGTAATTGTTGATGGCTCCACGCCAAAATTTAATAATTTCTTTCGTAGCTTATTGCTCACCCCTACACAAAATTTCATTGAAATTCATTGAGAACTTTTGGAGATATTGTGTGGAGAGACAGAGAAACTTTGAAGATATTGTGTGGTGTGGACAGATAGCTATGTTGGGGAGGTAATTGTGCATAGATCCGCTACAAAATTTCCTGATAGCTTATTCATACCAGCCAACTCTCCCGATTTTGTCGGGCGACTCCGATTTCAAACATCTTCCTCCGCTCTCCCGATTTCTTCTTGTTATCTCCCGATATTGCAAAATAACCAATTTCTAGGGGGTTATCATAACATAATGTCAGTGTTACCTTACCTAGCAATGCACAGTTAGAAAGACTGTTCAGCATTGTTCATAAAAACAAAACTGATAGCCGATAGTCTACAACCAGATGGTACATCATCTTCGATTCTAGCAATGAAATCAAAATATCCTCACTCAAACACACCCTGTCGTCACAAGTTGCACCCAGGCAAAGAACTATTGAAAGAGGCAAAATCTGCCACTACAAAGTTTCTTTACAAATAAAAACTGTTTATTTTCACATATTTTTAAAGCTTTCTTTAACAGAGGAAACATACTATTTGGGGTTTTTAATACTTAGTGTACATTTTTTCAGAAATCTCCCTATTTTTACCTGCAAAAAAATCAGTTCTCCCTATTTGATAACTTCTGAGGCTGGCAGGTCTGGCTTATTGCTCACCCTTCCACAAAATTTCATTGAAATTCATTGAGAAATTTTGGAGATATCGTGTGGACAGACAGAATCTTTGGAGATATTTTGTGGTTGCAGACAGTTAGCTAGGACGTAAGGGAGATAATTGTGCATGGATCCACTCCAAAATTTCCTGACTTCTTTGTAGCTTATTGCCCACCCATCCACAAAATAATTGAAATTCATTTAGAACAGACAGAGAAATCTTTCAAGATATTGTGTGGTGTGGACAGACAGCTACAATGTAGGGGAGGTAATTGTGCATGGATTTGCTCCAAAATTTCATGACTTCTTTTGTAGTTTATTTCTCACTCTTCCACCCTTTTGGTCATACAGAACAGCCAGGACTAAATAAAACGCTTTTGATGTATATGTTCTAAATTCCATTAAAGATGTTGAACGAGTATGCAGATCATCTGGTGAACTTACCCTCAAAAAGATTATTCTAACAGCAGAAATCAAACAATGGGATTTATTACTTTCCCACTGTGACAACAAAAACAAGTTGGTCATTTTCATTGTGGATTGGTGGAGAAACCATCCTAACCTTACAAATGATTGATTTGTTTAGCGGCATATCAACCCTTGATGGGTCAATTAATGCCGAAATCAATTTAATATAAAAAAAAAATAGAGTCTTGTGATTTTGGTGAAAGGTTATTTTTGTTTTTAAACTAGAGTTTTGTGACTTTGGTGAAAGGTTATTTTTGTTTTTAAACAAGAGTCTTGAAACTTTGGTGAAAGGTTATTTTTGTTTTTAAACTAGTCTTGCAACTTTGGTGAAAAAACAGGTGTCCCCTTTTGCGGGGGGTCTTACCCCTCTGCAGGGTATGCAGTAGGTGTATTCTAGGCCCCAACCGACAGGGCCGTAACCCTACAAAGGGGAGAACACTGATTGTCACCTGTAAGGAAAAAGCCTTCAAATTCGAGGAAGAAAATGTTACTGATTTTCCTGAGCTTTATTCAGATCATGAGGAGGCAGATACTAGAATTTTACTTCAAGCAAAACAAGCAAGTTTTAGCTTTCAGAAGGTAGTTTTATTCACCCCAGACACAGATGTTTTCATCATGGCATTGGCTCATTCCACTGCTAATGCGGATTTGCTATTCATGACTGGTACAAGACACCTTAAGAGAGTTATCAACATCAATTCTGTTGCAACTCATATTAATGGAAAGTACAACAAATCTGGTTGTTCAAAAGAAATGTTTTTTTAAATCTCTCATTGTTTTCCATAGTTTTTTCTGGGTGTGACACTATCAGTGCATTTGCTGGAAAAGGAAAAATAAAACCCTTTTCTATCATGAGCTCAAGTTCAGATTATGTAGAGGCATTTGCCGATCATGGAAATATGTTCCATGTTGATGAACATTTATTTTCATGAAATTGTTTGTCAGTAATATTTATAGGAAGAAATCTCACTTCAACTCAGTGGCGTAGCAAGATGGGGGCGAAGGGGGGGCAGTTGCCTCCGGGCACAAGTGTGTAGGGGCGCAAGGATTACTTTGGTCTAAAAATGGCCTTTATTTAAAAACAACTTTTCAGAAGTAATCATGGAGAATAAAGAATGTTAAATTATACAAATTAGGTTTTTTGAAAATTATTTTTTGAGCATTTATTTAATTTTTTGGCAAACACAAATCTACAATATATTTTTAAAAAAGAATATCCGGAATAAAAGTCACAGGAAGAAAAGTCACTGAACAAAAGTCACAATGTAGTGTTACCCTGAGCTACCTAAACAATGTAATAGGAAGAAAAGTCACAACTAAATAATCAAAACATTTTAGGGGTGAGGATGCCAGAATTATCTTTGCCCCCGGGCAATGAGAACCCTTGCTATGCCACTGATTCAACTCACAATTTTCTGTAGATGTAGTTAGATACAGTTTGTATTGCCAGAGAGAAGGGAAGATTTCCTGTGAGACACTTCCACCATGCAGAAATGCGGCAAAATTATTTTTGCCCCCAGGCGCTGAGAACCCTTGCTACGCCACTGTATGGCTAGACATTCTTTCAATTACATGTAAACCTGATCCAGATGAGATATTAGTTCTTATTTCCTGTGCAGTAAAAATGCAATGAAAATTGCTTATGTGTTCAGCATAGATTATTATGTACAGATGCTTGTCAATGTTCGCATTATGAAAACATTTCAGACGATATGTTGTCTGATGACACGGATGTTTCCGATCTTGACATTGATGATGATATGAGCAATTGCGTTGAGAATTGCGTCCTGGTGGAGGATTCGTCCTTCTGCCAGAAAGTTCTGAAAAACAATGCTCGGTCCTGTAACCCTAGTCCAACGAGTCCAGGATTCATCCTGAGATCAAAGTTCAGCATGCCCAGGATTCGTCTTGTGACAATGTTGAGCCTGCCCTAATGTCCTTGTGACATTAGTTGCGGGGACTAGAGAGATTTTTTCACTAAGCCAACCTTGTGTCAAATTTGTTCTCATGGGGTGGCAGATAAACAAAGAAATTGAGGACCCCGAAGACAATGATTTTCTTGGATTTTGAACTTTCTTTCAATGTTTATTCTGTAATGTTTGTTTGTTTCTTAAGAAGATGTCAAGATGGAAAGATTTCAATTGTGCTTAAACTGACTCTGCCTTGCATTTAATGTTTAGGTAACCTTGGATTGACTTGACCTATTTCAGGATAAAGGGAAAAGTTTCAGATGATATTCGTATTTTATGCGGGTTATATTAATGTCCCCAAAAGTTATTTGTCATAAAAATGAAATCTTCACAAAATTTTTTTGCACCCTGAGAAGCTGAAAATTGACCATAGGCGAATTTTACCTTGCCAGATAATGAAAAAAGCATCAAGATCAAATATTTCAGGCATTAAGAAAAGCAGTGAAGAAATTCAATGTTTTCTATAGTTTTGAGAAGGGTCATTAATATTGA
>VCCN01001112.1:504883-516084 GCA_006491835.1 Architeuthis dux | reverse complement strand
GATACATAGATACATACAAATGTCAGAATGCATGAATAACCTTAACCCAGCAACAAATCTGTGTTGTGGTTAGTGGTGATTAATATCTATTTTTCTTTCAAAATATTTCTGAGAATGGTCTCTAGTGAATTTCTTATTCTTGGTCTTTCAAGTTTTTTAACAATCACTGAAAACTGAATAATGAAGGGTAGTGAGCAGTGGCGGCTCGTGACTTTAGGTGGTGGCGGTGCTTCAGAGAATTTCTTTTAATTGTTCTAATATTGTGTTACAAAGATTTCTCAAAACTTCAGACTTTGAGGCGCCACTACACCAAAAGTAAGTGGCCCCCTGCATTCATTCAGAATAGAACTAAGAATGATGATATGATGGCCACTGCATGGACACTAGAAGCGGACCATGGACTGGAATTAGTGAATTTTGGGCCTAATTTTGTCTACCCCAACCCATTAAACTTTTGGAGATAATAAATAAAATACTATAATTATTCAATGGTGAATTATATGTTGCTTTGTGACTTAGATTTAATTGGAAGTAAATTATTTTGTTACTGTTTCAATTAAATTTATTTTCTGCTGTTTAAAAAAAACATTGTTCTGGAGACGTTTCTGGACAAATACATGCAGAAATGGCCAAAATTGTTTATAAAAGCAATTATTTTATAATTTATTTTATTAGATGAAGTATTTAAATCATCTTTATAAATTCTATTTACATTTTTTTAATACTACTATTTAATTTAATATTTCAGTTATTTTTTTCATTACAACTCAGGCTGTTAACATAAAAGTTAAAATCTTCAATAAAAAAATCAACTGAAAAATTAAGATGAAGGTGAATAGTAGTATACAAAATTTAATAATAATGATTGTTTACCAAACTTGCAATACTGAAGTACACTCCAACCAAAAATAAGAATATATTAAAAAATACAACTCCTGTACAGAAAAATTCTTGGAATTTGAAAAGAAATTGTATTCTGTTTTTTTCAAAATACTGGACAGTTGGGAAGTAATACCAGCCTTCTTCCCAAGTTCAATTCTTTAATGAGAACGGGATCATGCTGACTCAAAGTATGAGAGAAAAAACAACAATACAACAGATAATCCGATCTTTAATACATAAGAAGGGAAAATGAGAGATAAAAGATATAGAGGGAAGGTAGGGTTGGTTGCGAAAAAGGTGGGAATTTCGCGAGGAGAAGAGACTCATAGTGGCATGGCTTACTCCGTTAGCTAACAAATGTTCAATACTTTGTCATTACGGATGGCCAGTTGCAAGTGACGGGGGATGATTCTGGATTTCTTGTTGTCTCTGGCAGCATTTCCAAATGGCAGCCAATTCGTGAATCTCAGTGGCCAGATATTCTATGATGGCGGCCATGTGGACGCGGAGGCACTGGCACTGACCCTCTTGGCATAGTTGCCTTTACGCAGAAGCTACGACCGATGGGGAGTTGAAGTCTGGCATGGGATGAACGGGTCTTGCTCTTTCCCTTAACTTTTCCTCATTTGCCACGTCCTGACATATTGCTGTGTAATTTGGAGTAGATGTAAAATAAGAATGAAAGTTAGCAGTTCGGTTCCCAAAAAAGGGGGAAGCCCCTTTTTTTATGACTCGTCTGCAAGGCTGTTGAATGCGAAGAGCGTGGGAAAGGCAATTTAGGCGCTTCTCATTGGTTGAATTTCAACCAATGGCAAAGTGTTCAAATTTAACCCCTTTAATTTGTTTTGGGGCAGGATGGAAATTTGAGGAAAGGGAGACATAATAATATTTCTAATACTCCAACTATTTAAAAAAAGGCCAGATTTGTCTAACGAGTCTATTTTCACCTCCCTTCTCTCTCTATGCAGTAAATAAACAGTGTAGACCAGAATCTCTCTCTCTCTCTCTCTCTCTCTCTCTCTTATCACTGCTTTCCACACTGATAACCAGTTGGTAATGGTTGAGCGACAGTGCCTTAACTCGCTTGATAGTTTGCCTATGATATGTGCCCAGTCACGCGACAAAGCAATCTTCCGGCATAGGAACTGTGTAGTAGACAGTTCCACAAGGATTGTTTTTGTTTTTATTTCTAGAAAAGAGAGAATTATTGAAGGATTATTGATAAAAGTATTACATATCTTGTACAAGTATAAATAAATAAACATATATATTATACATATATATCGGGTGAAAATAAATAGGGGGTGCTGCAGTTCCACAGTGACTAAAGACGAGCCGCCACTGGCAGTGAGTGACATAGTTGGATTGAATCATAACTCTTCTAGATACATTCAGTTATATAAATTGAGAAATAACTGCTACAAATGTTGGTCAGTTTTAGGCGTTAAGTTTTACTCTCTAAAACTGTGTACAAAACAGGATACTCCTTTTAAAATGAGGATATTGAATGAAAGTGGAATTCAAATTCAAGTACCATGTTCCTTCCTCTGGATTCTTTCTGTTTGTTTCTCAGTCCAAAACAATGGACTCTTCCACTTAAAGCTAACAATTTTGCTGATGAAAATATCTCTTACCCATCATTTGAAACAATGGACAGTTCCACTTGAGTTCAGTAGTTTCTTTAAAAAAAGTTCATTCTCATGGGAATTCATAGGAACGCTTGCGAGATGTTCACATTCTGATAGTTAAGATGTTGAAAACAGACATTACAACTACTGAGGCCTCTTTAAGTGATTGGTTCAATTTGAAACTATGTTTGACCAATTAAAAATAATTTAATAATGTTCACGCTTACAAAACGCTTGCAAGATGTTCACGTTCTAACAGTTAAGATGTTGAAAATGGCCAAACCAGCCGTAACATGTACATGTACATCAGAAGACAACACCAATACACAAGACAGAACTATGTTCATAAAAATGTTAATTTTAAGGTTTTTTTAAATTTTGAAGTTTTAGAATTTTAATATTTATAACATCTACAACACTGAAATTGAAAATAATTTTCAATATTTTTCATAGTTTATTGTCATAGGAATTCAAATATATCCGTGAATTTTTTCATGGGGATCAACTAATGAATATGATAAAACAGTAAAAATGACTGTTATTTGGTGTACCAACCATCAATAGATTAAAATAATATACATCTTATTTTCTCTGTATTGAATTTTAAATCAATATTTAATAGAGATTAATTCTAACAATTTAAATTTTTCACTTTATTAAAAATTAAAGTTTTTATCGTTTTAATAAAATAACTAACTTCTAAGTGATTTCAGCTTCGACTTTTTCAAGAAATAATGGAGAAATACAACAAAATATGTTTTTATTTATGTGAAGTTCCTGTTTAGTTGGTGGGTGGGGTTGAGAGATAATTAAGCTGGGTGTATATTTAATATGTTCAGGGGAGAATCAGTATAGACCTTATTTTGTGTGTAAGGTCACTCATTGTCAGATGCTATCATGGTGTAAAACAGGGATTTTTAGTGTCAATGTGTGAGGTTGTTTTTTGAAAATACAGACCTTTTTAGTGATCACTGCCCAACAAAAGGCAAGAGAAGTAACTTATTTATTTATCACCCCTTTTTCCAATTTGTTAATTGTGTTATGATATACTACCACGAGAAGGTCATTTCCAGATCAACACCTCTGCGGAAGTTGAAGTGACAGGGTCACCTCAGCATATGCGTAGGTGTCCAAAAAACAGGATGTGGAAACCAGAAATGACACCAGCGTGCACGTTCAAAAACCCTATAAAGCACAGAGCCGAAGAGGAAGCAGTAGACAGAAAAACTGAGAAGCTCAGAGGACCCAGGCAGACCACTCTTCATTCTCCGGCCGACGAAATGTATGCTATGAAATAAAAATATATCTCATATTTTTACAACCAATTTTCGAGTTCTTTCTTTCTATCCAAGTCCAGGACATTCACCCCACTATACAACAATTGATCACCCTCAACACAGCATGCTGCCAAATGATGTTGGTAATATGACAGTTTCTATTAAGTGACTAACTAGACCTGTTCAGAAGCTTATTCTTTATTCCAATCCACACTGCTTACTCAGGATCATTGAATGATCATCTGGCTATTGTGATAAAAACAGAAATAAAAGACAAAGGAAATACTAATCAAATATTAATAATTAAAAATACCTCTTCTTTCTTGTTTGTTATGCAAATCTACCCAGCCAATCTAATGAATTATAGAAGGGAGCATATATTTATCGTATTTAGTTTCCCTATACAAATTCAACAATGAAAAAGCAACATAATAGTAAATAATGTATTTTTCTTTAGAATTTGTTATTATAATATTAATCACTGTGACCCACAACACTGGTTTATTGCTGGGTTTAGGTTATTCATGTGTTCTGACATTTATATATATCTATGTATCTATCTATGTATCCGGTCTTTGCTCAGCCCTAACCGTTCATAGTAGAAAATTGAAATTTTGCACATACACCCCTCAATAAGTAGGGAAAATTCCCCTCCAAAATGGTTTTTAGTGGGGGTTCAATTTACAATGTAAGTTTATACCAAATTGATCCCTCAGTTTGTGTCCAGCAGCATTCCGACTGTTTTTTTTGAAAATTTGGACTTTTTAATGATCACTGTCCACCACCACTGTTTAATTTACAAGGTAAAAAGAAGCATATATAGGTGGTGGTGAGTCATAATTTCCCTTGGAATGCTAGTTTGTTATGCTTTTAGCCTTTTAATTATGTTGTGTGGTTCTCAAACGTTAGTGGATTTGGGGTTTTAATTTTAAAAATATATGAGTTAAGCAACATTAATGTCACTAGAGAATGAGTGGATATTATTAACTCATGGAAAAGTTATAAAAACAGGTTGGTTAGTCACTTAATAGAAACCATCATGAGACCAACATCTTCTGGCAGCATGGTTATCAATTAAAAAAATTGGAAAAAGGAGTGATCAATGAATAAGTTACTTCTCTTGCATTTGTTTGATCACTAAAATGTCTGAATTTTCAAAAACCAAGCGGACACAAAATAGTGATCAATTTAGTATAAACTTACATTATGAATTGACCCCACCTCCACTACAAACTTATTTAGGGGGGAATTTTCAAAAAGACATAATAAGGAGTAAATGTTTAAATTTTCAGCCTTCTAGCTCCGTCGGTGTGGCTGTACACGTGATACTTACACAGCCAGCCAGGCAGACCAACTTGAAAACCGAAAGAAACCCATGTTGACAGTTTTGGTTGACGGTTTCTAATACTCGTCTTCTTTTGCCTCATCTTTTCCGAACCCCTCCCCCCGCTCCTGGCGTTCGTCCAACTGGAACTTGTCTGGAGCATGTCTATTATACTTATAGAATGAGAACCTCTGCATACATATCAATTTTTTTTATATGCTACTCTATTCGAGAGGAGAAGCTCATTATCAGTAGCTATATTTATTCGAATATATGAATTAACATCTACATCCGAAAAGGTCTGGTTATTTACTCAATAGAAACTGTCATGTGACCAACATCTTTTGGCAGCATGCCGTATTTGGCATGATCAATTTAAAAAAATGGAAAAAAGGGTGATCAATGAATAAATTACTTCTCTCGCGTTTTGTTGGGATTTGATCACTAAAAAAGACTGAATTTAAAAAAGAAAACAAGCACGAATGCTACCGGACACAAACTAAGGGACCAATTTAGCATAAAATTACATTGCAAATACAACTCCCCACTAAAAACCTATGTGAATTTTCAAAAAACAAACAAAATGTTTTTTCTAGACATTGGGCGTAAATGTTGAAATTTTAAACCCTCTAGTTTCATTGGTGCGGCCTGTACGTGTGATACATACATACATATCCAGCCAACCAGACCAACTTGAAAACTGAAGAAACCTATGGTGACAGTTTTGGTGACAGTTTTGATTGATGGTTTCTAATATGACACAAAGGCCAATGAAGAAGACTGGGGCTAAAGGCTGCTCTTACACTAACTATTTCATCTTACTCTCAGCTAATTACTTCCATGACTCAAACAAAGTATTTTTCTTTACATCTGTCATTTATTAGAAGCTGTCAACCAAAACTGTCACCATATGTTTCTTCAGTTTTCAAGTTGGTCTGGCTGGCTATGTATGTATGTATCATGTGTACAGGCTGCACCAATGGAGTTAGAGGGCTGAAAATTTAAACATTTACTCCTTATTATATCTAGAAAAAAAGGTTGTTTTTGTTTGTTTTTTTAACACCCCCGAAGTAGATTTTTAGTAGGGGTTGGTGTTAAATTTGCAATGTAAGTTTATACAAAATTGATCACTAGTGCTTGTTCTTTGAAAATTCAGACTCTTTTAGTGGTCACTGTCCAATAAAATGCGAGAGAAAGTAACTTCTTCATTGATCACCCATTTTTCTAATTTTTTAATTGATCACCCCCCAATAGGGCATGCTGCCAAAAGATATTGGTTGCATGACAGTTTCTCTTGTGGTTTTTACTAAAATACTAGTTGTTTTATGTATTATCACTCAACGTAAACAAGTTTAAAACCTTTTCCTTCTCATTTCTCTGGTGTTGGACCAGAAAGATTTTGCTTTTATGCTTTTATATATGGTAGATTTGATTAGACAAAGTAGAAAAGAAAGATTGAGAAAGGCGTGTTATGTCTCAAACATGTTTATTATCATGAAGATAAATCATCAGAAGAGATTTGTGCATCATCCATGCTGTGTAGTGGAAATGAAATGAGATGTGTGTCACCCAAACATACAAAACATATCTCATTTCATTTGCACTACACAGTATGGAATGTGCACAACTCTGCTATGTTCAAATCTCTTCTGAAGATGCCATTCACAATGACGAAATGCTTATATGATAATAAACATGTTTGAGATGTAACACCCCTTTCTCAATCTTTCTTTTTCACTTTGTCTAATCAAATCTACCATTCTGTCAGATTCCCTTACATCCACACAACAAACATATTTACATATATATATATATAATTTACATAGTCATTGGCAGCATTCTATGTTAATTCTGTCAAGAGAAATGAAACTTTGATCCTTCTTAACCATGAAATTGAGTAAAGAAACTCATGATATATTTTTATTTTTTTTTACCTTTCTATATGTTTTTCCTGGTATGAGTTAGGTTATATAAAATTAAATTCGCTCCCTAAATAGGTTTTTAGTAGGGGGTTCAATTTGCAATGTAAGTTTATGCTAAATTGATTCCTTAGTTTGTGTCCAACAACATTCCAGTTGTTTTTTTTTAAAATTCAGACCTTTTTTCAATGCCCAACAAAAGGCGAGAGAAGTAACTTATTCATTGATCACTCTTTTTCCAATTTTTTAAGGTAATCTTTATAACGTAGGACAAGGATAAAGAAACACCCGAATCCTACATTATAAGGGTATATACCTCCTTTGAAATTAAAAACTTCTGTTTACCCCATCACATTCGGATATTACACCTAAAGAAGGCCAAAGAATGGAAACATTGTGTTAACAACACAAACAACAAGAAGGAGTTCAATCGTCCAAAGAACTATTTGAATATTTAATTCAAGTACAGTAACAAAAATTTCAAAACATAAACCATATAAACAAACAATACTGACTTTTTAAGAATTCAGAAGAAAATTAAAATAGTTGCTGTTCTCTGTAAAACCTGCAATGTGGTCTTAGGTGTATGTTGCAATGTGTTGTTGTGTGTATTTGACAAGACTAGAGTAGATTACCCTAGCAGGGGGCCCCCCTAGTCACGAGGCCCAATTGGGAGCAATCAGTCCAATTGGCTTAAAGCCGGTCCTGCTTCCTCTACAAAATACTCAGGAACTTGCAGCAATAACATGCTCAGGGTAAAAAAAAATTTAATTTATAGTCTTCACTGCCCATTTCCTCTTTCTGTTTTTTCTATTTTCGCCTTTGGTTGATTATTACTTTATGCTAATGTACATTCACATGGTCACATACTGAATTATGAATATCACAAAGATAAGAAGATAACTTATAGAATGTTGCAGAGCTTTAATGAAATACAGACATTTCATGTTTTTTATTTGTAGAAACCTGTTTGCCATTTAAGAGATGATCAAAGAATAAAAACTAGGCAAAGTAGGCTGACTTAACCATCAAAAATGGATTGCATCATAAGGAATGATTTAACCAATCACCGCTAAAGAAGCTAACATCTTTTTTACTTTCGTATTAAGCTGGCACGGCAATGACTGTTCGAGTTTTTATTAAATCAAGTTGTTGTAGAAGGGGTTACCAGAGGTTATAATCTGTAAGGGTGTAATAGATGTTAAAGAAGGGAGAAGTTATTTGAGCCGTAAGAGAATGTAGATCGTTTCTCCATTTAAAATTAGTGGTAAAAAGGTAATGGCCAAAATGACCTCTCATGGCGACAGCAGCAGTAGTAGTAATAGTAGTTGGTGTCTTGCCGGTGAGGGAGGAAGGAGGTCACATGGTCAAAAAGAGGAGGAAAGGCCATCGGCCATATTGGTTTTTGGCGGTCAATATGAACAAAGGAAATCAAAACAAAAGGCGTCAGATTAAAATAATAAAAAAAGTTGTATTTAATAAAACATTGCAATGAAAAGGGTACAATAAACCAGGGATACACATATATGTAAAAGGAGTTAGAGTGAGAGGTTGTGTTGTGATGAAGAGTTATGGTAAAAAGGGGTTTTCTGCCTTTAGCCGGTTTTTGTGTTCCGAAATAGATTTTGTGAGAATGCAGTGTTAGTCATGTGAACTAAATCCTTAGGTGATAAGCGCGCCTAAGGATGCCTGCTCTCGGCAAAAGAAATCGGTTAAGAGAAAAGAAGGGCTTTTGATAGAAAGGAGAAGGTGCCAGGCATGTAGGAAAGATAGTTTCTAACCAGGAAGACATTTTAAGGAGTTGCTCCACTAAACCAGAAACTAGTCATCGATGGTCATTGTTAATTCTCGAAAGGGCCTATATTTGAGGTGTTCATTCCTAGTTGTGGTGAAAAGGAATGTAGAGAGAATGACCAAAGGTTTGAAACCAAGAAGAGACGACATTTGAAGAAATGTCCGTAGTTAAAAGTGTGCCCTAGGCGGCCCAAACATTAAGTGGAAAAAGGAAGAGATATTTTATGTGCCAGAAGAAATAGACACGGGCGAATGAAGCACTGCTCGGACAGGCTAAAAAGCCCAGGATTAGCATAAAACTAGGGTTTTTATACTCGTGCTGACGTCACGAAAAAAGGAAGCTAATACTTAGTTTCGTACTTCATAGGGTTCAGAACTGGCCCCATCGAGGTGACAAAGCCAGTCTGATATTTTTAACCCTATTTTAGTACTTTAAGAAAAATGACCGCTACAAAGTATTGTAAACCTTTTTTATTAATTTTTGACTGCTATTTACCCTCATCTTATTTGTTTATCTTTTCCTTCTTAGCGTGACTCACTGACTATAGCTTCGATCGAGAGAAACTCATGTTACATTTTTAACTCAAGTTTTTAGGCAAAGAGAGAGACACACACGAAGCATAAATAAAACACGATACAAAGAAGTGTGTGGCTTAAACAAGAAAGAGTTTAATAATGACGACAAGAATGGACTGGGGGCTGAAAACATACACGTTAATAAAGGGAAGGGAAGGAGGTTTCTAGAGACACAAACACATGGTGTAAAAGGAAGATAGACAGTCTGATTTTTAAGGACAACAAACAGTTCAGTATATTTAAAACAATTCGATTAAACACATTTTTTACAGGAAAGGGGCTTGCGGTCCATTGAATAATGGGCCTTTCTGTTTTTGTCTCCCAACATCACAGACGACCGAAGAAAACTAGCTTTGCATTTGCAGCATTTTTCAAAAAAATAAGGAACACATATTAGCAAATTAATGGGGGTGCTGAACCCCCCCCCACCCCCGGACCCGACGGGCCTGTTATTACAAACAGTAATACAAATAATGAATTGTAATATTTTTACTAAATAAAATTTTGCTATCATTCATCAGGGATAACGTCATTAGAAAATAGGAGGGATTGGGAAGACTTAATAGAAATGTTTAAGATTATGAGTGGTTTAGAAGTTGTAAACTCTGATGTACTTTTTACTAGGGACAAGGGATTGAGAAGCCACACACATATACAGTAGAAGCAAACTGAAGTAGATTGAATATCAGAAAATTCTTTTTTAGCAATAGAGTGGTAGGACTTTGGAATAGATTACCGGAATATGTAGTGCCATCAACAGATGTAAAGGATTTTAAGAAGAATTATGATGATATTTTCTATAGTTTTGAGATGATTAATATTCAAATGGTTCTTCGGACGATTGAACTCCTTGTTATTTGTGTTGTAAACACGACGTTTCGGGCAATCCATTCTTCAGGTGTAAAATCCGAATGTGATGGGTTAAACAGAAATTATGTTTAAAGGGGGGTAGCCCTTATAGCGCATGGCCCGGGTGTCTTTGAGGAGTTCAATCGTCCGAAGAACCATTGGAAGAATTATGATGTTTATTACAACACTGCATGCAAAGGCCCTAGATATTGTGTAAATATGATTGTTATGATGTGTGCTTGTATACTTTTTTTACCACACTAAAATAAAACGTTAAAAGTGTTTTTTAGGAAAAGAAATACTAGTTGTGAGCATTTGACACTATGAGTTTTATGCCATGAGCTCCTGGGCCCCCTTTGGACACCCGGGCCCATGTATGATGTACCCCCAGCACTTCCTTCTCATAGGCCCTGATTTGAATGCCCAATAAAATTGTATGTTTACTTAACTAATAAAAAAAATTTACATTTAAAATATACATATCCAAAAAAAGAATTCTTGAAGTCTTTTGAGAAAAGTTTCTTTGTCAAATCTTAAAAAAAACATAATTCAAAATTCTTCAGAATCTATCAAAAAAAATGTCAGTATAATTATCAAGGTCAAGGAGTCTTGAATGTATTTTGCAACTGAAACCCCTCCCAACTTAGAATACACTCAAAACATCACATGAATACACTAATGGCTAAACCAAATACACAGTGATTAAATCATTGAGGACTCATCAAAGACCTCAAAAATGGCTAGCAAAGGAGTAACCAGGTCAAGTTTGGGAAGAAGAAGGAGTCCCAGGATCTGAAAAGAAAAAAATCAATCATTTGCTGATTTGACAAGCTACTGAAGCAGTGAAGCGAACGTTGTCAGCTCCGAACATTTTGGTTTCAATATGGTATATTAGCTCCATAGTATAGTATTAGTTATAAAACTAACTTTTTTATATGTCGAGCACTCAAAT
>VCCN01001112.1:478573-504634 GCA_006491835.1 Architeuthis dux | reverse complement strand
ATATATATATAGTCTAGAAAGCTTTGTAGATTCAAACACTAATGATGTTGCTGAAAAAAATAAAATGTTTTCTCTTTTAATATAGAAGTTTCATGTTCATATTTATATAAGTTTACAGTCTTAAAGCATTTAAGATGTTACCACAGAAAACTTTTTTAAACTAAAGATCTTACCTACAGAAATGTGTTTTATGTTCTGTTTATTCGTTTATTTCATTACTTGTCATGTAAGTCAATTATTCACTAACAACTGTTAATGAGAGATGTTCAGAGAGATTTATGTTTTACACAGAATTAGATCTTATAGTACTATAAATAACATTATTTTCTTGTAGGGATCATCAGTTGTTTACCATGAAACTGTTTCGGGGATTTAAAAACAAAACAGTCATTCTACCATGGTTCCTCAGCAATGCAGATCAAGCACCACCTCCCTCAAGCTATAATTCTTATATTTATATTTGTACTTTTGTCTTAGGCCAGTATCATAATACATGTAGTTTGTTATATACATATATATATATAAAGATCTTTTTTTATTTGTATAGTAATGTCTGTAGCATTTGTAACTTTGTAAGAGCGTATCAGGTTTAGAAAGAGGTAAAACGTGCTGTCTGTGTACCAAGCTGTGTGCCTGGTTGGAAAAGGGTGGAGTTAAGTCATGTGACCACTGTCAATGTGGATCGGCCGCCATGTTTTGGTTTAGGCAATGTGTACTTTGTTGTTATTATCATCGCCTTTTCAAGTGATACACATTTTTCCTTTGCATGATTGACGTATTTATTTACCTTGCTGGTGAGTTTATCTGTTTTTTATTCATTTACTCAACTGTTTTCGACGAATATTTCTACTGTCATACCTGTTTAGAACAAGCAAAGGCTGGATTAGTTTGATTAAACTAAAAAGAGGTAGAAATCATGACTTTGTAAAAACTCGTAATGGAAGGAAAGTTTAACTATTATTTTTTCCTCTACATTTCTTCACCCTTTTCTTAGTTATGTAACTTCTTATATCTACTATTGGTCCAATAAAAACATGTATTAACTTGTAATCTTGTGGGGTAAACGAGAATTTCTGGCTCTTCTCATATTATTATTTATTACGAAATAAATATAATCATTACAGAATGTCCATACCATTGACGTCACTTTTTACTGTCACCTGATTTAGGTAGAGTAAATAAAATGTTGTTTTTTTTTAATTCCCTTTTTACTTTATTTGTACAGAAACCAAGATTTAAAGCAAGTAAAGCACTAATCTTGGAATTTATTGTTGAATTTAGCATTTCCAGTTTACTTTTTTCAAAGGAAAAATACTTGTTTCTTCGTTATTTTCTACGTAATTTCTCATAAACATAGACTTGGAAAAGTAAAAAAGAAAGCTCTTTTTTTCACTATTTTCCCTTTACTGGAGTCGAAAAAGTAAAACTAAAAGTCTTTTTAGTTTTACTTTTTTTACTTATCTATTTTAATTTCCTAAATTTAATTTCATTCTCCTTTTTATTTCGTTAGAAACTTAATAATACACAACACAAGTCTTTACTCAGTGAAATATTTTCGTACTTTAAAGAATTACGTCTGTCTATAATTTTTTTAAAACCTTAAAGTTGTTATTTAGAATTAAATTTTAATTTAAATCTGTTATTAAAGAAAAGTTGCAATTCAATTTTTACTTGTCGTTACTTTAGAATATAAAACTTGAACTCAAGTCTGAGGAAATAAACTTGTTTACATTATGAAGTGGCCATAAACTCGGGGACCAACTTAAGTAATGTTTGTATTTGAAATTGATCCCCCATTTTAATATTTCATTTTGGCCCTCACGAACATGGACAAGTTCAGTAAGTTTGTTTTACTAATGACTTTTTTATTTTTAAAAATAGATAAAATAGTAAAAACTAGCGACTCTTTTTATATCATTAACATTAATTATAGTTGATATTTAATTTTAATTTCTGGAAATTGTTGAATATTTTTTTTTCATGTTATTGAATTCTTACACAACAACAACTGCATTATTGAAAAGAACTTTAAAAAAAGCTTTGATTTGTTGCTATTGAAACGTTTTTTAACCATGTATCTTTAGAAAATATTCAGCAACAATAAAACAATGCTATTTAGTTTTCATGTGAAGAGAAAAACAGTTTTGAAAACAACCTCGTGATGAATATTTTCTTTGTTTAGTTTTGCTCGTCTCCTTCTTCACGCCCATGTTTGAAATCTTTTCTCTTTATTATTGAAATACATTTTAAAGACTTCCTGCTTAATAAATATAATCGGACAGTTATCCTTTGTTGATTAAAGGAATCATTATAGCACATGTCGTCTGAAAAAGATAGACAGATACGAAGGTAAAATCTATTTTTCAATTTATACTGTGAAAAAAAATGAATTAGCCAAATTGATTTTAACATTTTATGTACGAGTTTCAACTTGATAACTGACTTTTTTGGTTTGATTTGCAATTGTTATTTGTTGTTGTCAGGAATTTTTGTGTAATCTTCCAAAAAAGTTTTAATAATGGTTACTTGCTCACTGTGAGGATCGTAACACTGTAGGGTTTTAGTCCCTACCAAACCAACTAACTAAAAATTAACTTAGCAACCAGTTAGTGTTCATAGCTGTATTGTTATGTTTTTTTTTAGTTTGAGACACCTTTAAAAAATTTGAAAGTTGTTGGAATCTAAATTTTTTAGAAAATCACAAGTTTGGCATAAACTTTTAGTTACAGGGGCGTAGCTTTGGGGCCCAGGGGGGACTTTGGTATCTGAGAGGCCCTCCATCTACATCTAATGAGATTTGTTATTGTATAATGTCAGTAGAATTTCGGTAGGTGAATATACTGCTATACAGCTTTTGTTCCCCCCCTCCATCGGGGGCCCGCGGGCGTTTTCAAATACCCCCCCCCATCTACGCCTCTGTTTAGTTGGTCTTCTTTAGTGGGTCTAATGATCATCAGTTTAAGTTCATATCCCGAACAATGCTCTCTCCATCCTTATAAGGGGGCAAATGGTCATTATTCCCTAATGTAGTCAATGTCAAGGTTGGTTCATAGAGTAGAATGCAAAACATGGAGCATAATCTCTGACGAAAAGAATTGTCTGCTACGTTTTGCATTCTACATGAAGTAGATTTACTTTTCACTTTGTTGTTTCCAGTGCAAAATAAATACAGCAATCACACACAAATTATTGCTGCTTTAATAAACACAATGAAGCTTATCTAATATCTAGACCAAATTAACTAATTTTGCAGATAAGAAAATGTACTAGATTAATTGCCTATTGAATTTTAAGATAGGAATTTTTGTCAATCTTCCAATGTTCTTTAGTCTTTGTAATTTGTTTTGAAGTTACATAACTTTTACATAGGTAACGTTCACATAAAGGTAGGTAGTTTTAAAGTTTCAGCAAATCTGGACAAAATTGACTAAATCTTTGATTAGTTGCTTATTACTCAAATATTTGTTTATATTTAAATATTGATCAATTTGATATTTTTTTTGTGGGGAATTTTGTCTTTACCAAAAAAACAACAACATACTAATGGCAGAAGGGGTAAGGCTTTGAGCTGTTTGGCAGTCTCCAATCTGTTTACAAAATGCTCTATCGCCATAAAAGGCTTGCTACTTGATTCGTTTGAAATTGTTCCTGATGTCAGTTAGCCGAGAGCTTACTAATGATTTAATTTGTAGTGTTTTTTTTTCTCCCTTGAAGCAAGTTAATTGGCTTGTTTTAGCTTTGATTATGCATCTGCAGACATTTTGATACCACTTGTTGACATGGTCTGTGTTGCCAGCTTTTTTTAGCCATTTCTTAGAACGCATTCTTGTCATAGAATATGTGGAAATCCAATTTCAGGTTTCCTGATAACATGGCAGGCAGAAAGTTGAGACATAAAATAAGTTTATGGAAACAATATATTCATCAATTGACATGGTACTAACAGTTCTTGTCTGAATTTTGTTAGACAATTTTGTTAATCACTACGAGGAAAATATTCGGACTAAGCTACATACAATGACATGGTACTACTTGGCAGATGAAGGCAAAACTCTGGAAGCTTACTATTTATGCTAGGTTTGTCTCCATTTTGAATTGTTTATCTTTTTTTTACATAAGTGATATGTATACATACATACAAATACAGATTTGATGGTCTGGGGAAAATGTGTATTGCATGACTTATAAATGCAAATTATAATTATCTTTTTTGTCATGCAGCTCTGAGTGCAATTTCTGTTTGCATTGACTTGACCTAGCAAGACTTTTGCAGTGGGTCTTGGCTTAATCTTATACCCTTTTGCATATCTGATGTAGCAAGTTTTGAATATTGGTATTCTGTATAAACAGCACAATGAAACCAGTTTTGAATATTGGTATTCTGTATAAACAGCACAATGAAACCAGTTTTGAATATTGGCATTCTGTATAAACAGCACAATGAAACCAGTTTTGAATATTGGTATTCTATATAAACAGCACAATGAAACCAGTTTCTGTATGAAATTCACAGATTTTTCACATTGCTTTTTAAAAAGAAATTTGAAAACTCTTATGAATTCCTGTGTTTTATGTTATACTCACTTGGCTCATACAAAATAGTCAATTGTTCCAATAAATATAGAGACATCTGTTTGCAAAATGCAAATCCAAATTACTGTTTACATATACTTGCATTTGGTACAAATATGAAATTGATTTTAAAATCTTTTTTTTAATGCAGCTTTGTTAATGAGTATTGTATTAGTATTTAAATGTGTACCAGCTGGATTTATAACTCTTTATGAATTGGTTATACAAGTTGTTTGTTCAGTTTTCAGTTAAACTTCTTTTTATACTTGGAAAATCAAAATGAATACTTTCTTCAGAATTTGAATTCTTCTTCTAAAAAGAAACTCTGCATATTTAAGCATTGTAGATCTTGCAAGGATTTGGCGTCACTTTAGTCGTGATAGAACATGAGAGCTTCCGTCCAATATTGTCCTTTGCATGTTTATGGGAAAGGGTTATTTTTTTCATTAGGCTAGTTGACCCAATATTGTTTACCAAACATGCTTTCATGATATTTCTCTTGAATTCTTGTTTCAGAAACTAATTTACTCGCAATATGTCACACAGGGGCGGATTGGGCAACCGGGTAAAATCCCTGTGGGCCGGTGGTTCTCAAACTGTGTGCTGCAGCACAATAGTGTGCCAAAATACCAAAATTTCCAAATACTCAAACATGTATTTCGAGCCTTCAGGACAGACAGACACAATTTTAATTTTGTGTCTGTTCCGCTTCCACCACAGAATTACCAATCTACTGGTTTTATCACTAGATTTTATGAGATCTCAACCTTTTTAGTGACGGGTGGAAGGAAAAATATATGATGAGTATGTTTATCAGTATGCTGATGTGAAAATTTAGTTCATTGACTATTGAAATGGTTTCATGTAATTCATTTCACTTTTAAGGTTCGTGTGTCACATGTCAAATATATTTCTTAGAGTGCTGTCATATAATAAAGTTTGAGAACCACTGCATTGGGCTGATAATGTCATTGGACCCTCTAGTTTCAATACTTCTGTGCTACTGACAGGGCCAAATTTACCATTGATGGGGCCCAGTACATAACATTTCTTGGAGCCCTTCAATTTTTGTATTCAGCAATTATTTTCAAACAAATCAAAACAAAAATGAAATATTCATAAAATTATGATGTTTAATTTAATGCAAAGTCCTTTATGGATTAATAATCTATCTCTATGTAAGATAATGACTCCCCAAACAAGTTTAGTTGAGACATTTTACTTTTTTACCTGCAAAAAAATATTGAAATATTTTGGGGGACCCAAAATCTTTGGGATAAGGAAAAATTGGTTGAATTTTAGGGCGGATCCTGGAATCTTTTTTCAATTGAGATATATTTAAAAAAATTTTTTTAATACATTCATGTATTCACTCATGGTTGTACACACAATATCTCCAAAAGTTCTAAATGAATTTCAATGACATTTTGTAGAAAGATGGGTCATAGGCTAAGGAAGAATTGCTTAAATTTTATGGTGGATCCAAGAATTCTTTACAGTTACCTCCCCTGCATCGTAGTTATATATGAACTGATCTTCATTCAATTTTTAGTTGGTGTATTGTGTTGGCAGAGGTATGTGCTCTCTGAGTGCTTTCTAGTTTTGCAATCAAACATGCAATGCTTCTTTTTTAAATGTCCTTTCCAATGAAATTAAAAAGAAGTTTACAATAGGATAATTATATTACTGTGAATAGCAACCAATGAAAAACAAGTTTCAAGTCAACCAAGAAGGACCTACTGAGAAAGTAGGCCATAAAAGCAAAATAATCTATGCTTGATTAATTTTTGACGATAGTTGACAATGAATCATCTGATTAAAAATAAAATCAAGATAATATCATACCGTATGCCTGTATTGATAAATGTAATTTTCTTCCTGGGTGTATTTTACATACGTCAAATAGAACCACCTAAATGAATCTTCAAATGTGCACCTAAAAAGTCACAATGATTGATATTGTTCAGTCAACTTATTGAAAATTAACAATCTCTGCTTGTAAATGAACGACATCTCTATAATATTGTCTAATCTCGTGTGTAACAACCTAATACAGTAACATCTCAATTAGCACTTGGTATTACAACAAGCAAATTAAAAACAAGAAAAAAACTGAATCGATAAACACGAATAATCAAATAATCACAGATACTGCTTCAATCGCTGTAAATGTTAATCTTTTGATTCAAATTAGTTGAAACATGTCTCTAAATAAAATTCATGGGTCTTTTTCATAAGTCCCCACCAAAAGCTAAAGCCCATAATTTCAAAGTACAACACCCCATCCCCCCCCCCACCAAAAAAAAGATTCTCAATGAAAAAGACACAAAATGCTGGGTCTTTATTGTTAGTTCCCACCACGAAAACAAAAACCCTATTCCTAACTCTAACCCTAACCCTTAACCCGTACATCTTTTTTAGTTGCATTCCATATCACAAGACAGTCTATATCTTTTTAATTGGGTTCCAGATCAGTCAAGTTGTCAGATGTTTGCAACATTACCTGAAGAAGAGGCTAATGCTGTCAAAAGTTTGAAATAAGAAAAGAAATAGCAATAGTATTTTATGGCTTTTTCATTACTCCCCATCAAACCAAAATTTTCATTACCAATGGGAATTGGTGTGTTAAGTTTATTTCGTTAGCACCCTCGGGTTAGAGTTAAGTGTGGTTTCGTGTGAGGGACTAACGATAAAGACCCAGCATTTTGGGTCTTTTTCAGCGAGAAATACTTGATATTGACCTTAGAATATGTTCTAATAATAATACCCATTTTGGTAATCGCTACTTATATGTGGCCAAATTTTGGTTGGCTATAAAATGGCTACCCTCGATTGTAGAGTTCCATGCACTCACTCACATGATGTTAAAAATGGTGCACAAAGGTTGTGTGCTATTTTTAACATCTAATTTATTTATTAACTTCTGTTTTTCTTTCATGAATTTTCCACATACTTGCTGCACCCCGAACCCCCAGCTTTATGGACCTGCGCTTACCAGAATAGCCTAGATTAATGGGCCAATTTTAGGTGTTTCTCCGGGCCGTTTTGAGCTCCCAATCCACCCCGGATGTCACTTATATATTTCTTTTAATTCCTAAATTGTATGTTGGTAAGAATATATTGACTCTTATTCACAGATTTGTGAGAAGCTACAAAAGGATTGTCTTATTGATATTTACTAAGCTTGGCTTAGTAAATATCAATAGTAAATCATTGTCTGTCACACCTACAGTATCAGTAGCAGCCATCAGCTCCTCTCCCTTCTTTCCCTCTTATTAAACTACCTTACTTTCTTTTCCCCCCTCCCCACTGTGTTTGTCACACTTATAGTATTGGTAGCAACCATCAGATGAGCTTCCTGTTGTACACTTATAACTGTTAGTGAAACTGTAGGATCACACTATAAAGAGACTGGAAGAGACACAAAAGCACACACTGTTGTAACCCCCCCCCCTCCACCAGCATGGCAACCCCCAACCCAATGCTGAATTTAAAGAAGAGTTTAAAAAAGAAAAGACGGAAGAGGAATAAAATAAAGGGTAGTGAAGGAAAAATGAAAGAAAAAAGAAAGCAATAACAATTATATCATAGAAAATAATGATAGATAAAGAAGGCATGGATGGAGCGACATATAAAATAAATCAATCTTTTTTATCGAGTTAAACCTTTTTTTTTTTTCTTTTTTTTTTTAAACCATGGAATTTCCACGGTACTTCTAGTAGTAAATAAAATCCAGATATGGGGGGGGGGGCGATACCAATTTTTCAAATGGAGAGGATCTGCCTGTGTTGAAAATCAACATTCCAAACCTTGACTTCTTCTTACCTGGGAAGACCACTAGCATTTGGGAAATGGCTATTTCAGCCATGAGGCAGGCCACTAAACACTGTTCTATTAGTGATATTTTACAGTCTTGCATGTTATGTTGTTGTTACATGATCCATCTTGTGCCAGAAATTGAGATTTTTGTTCTGTTTGCTGTATTAGAGTATGTCATGTCCTTGTGTATTTAAATTAGAATAAATGATATATTATACTTGTGACTGTGTCCATTCAGATGATAGGTATCTTCTATTAAGGAGCAGTGTGTAATATTTCAGAAATCAGTAGAAATAAACACTGGTCATATTTAACTGAAGTAGGCTTGAAAATCTTGCCTAATGCATATATTAGGCTTGTTAAATTTGTATCCTAATAGCAGAACATTGGTCTTCAGTTTATCTGTGGACCAGGAGTTTTCTAGTGACTGAATAAGGTATAATTTTATTTGTCAGATAGGTATTGGTAAACATCTATCACATCTTTGTGTTAATTGCAGATAAAAACATCTTATTTTGACAAGGAAGGCTTCAATTAAAAGACAAATGACTTGGCAATTGGTTTTTAATTGTAACAGACCATGTCTGAATAGTGAATATGAGTAGGATATTAGTCCAAACAATTTGTGGAAGTATAATAATGACTCATCTCAGAATTTCGGACAATATTTATTAATCAATGCTAACCTCGACGCAGGTTTATTGCTGGGTTTAGATTATTCATGTGTTCACACATTTATATGTATCTATCTATCCAGACCTCGTCAGCCCTAACTGTTCATAGTAGAAACTTAAAATTTTGCACACACAAAGAGTAGGGAAAATGATTTTTTTTTCTTTTTTGAAAATTCCCCTCCAAAATAGGTTTTTAGAGGGGGGTTCAATATGCAATGTAAGTTTATGCTAAATTGGTCACTAGTTTATGCCCGCTTGTTTTTTGAAAATTCAGACCTTTTGTTTTAGTGATCACAGCCCAACAAAAGGTGAGAGAAGTAACTTATTCCAACAATTGATCACCCCTGACACAACATATATGGGTGGTGGTGATTCATAATTTCCCTTGGAATGCTAGTTTCAAAATTTCAAATAATACTTCTGATAGTTTTTTCCTTTTTCCTTGGGATTTCTTTGTGTACTTGCTGACCAGCCACATGATGCTTTGACATATTTTCAGCGTATAACCCAGGATAACTATTTAGAAAAAGATGAGTTGTATTGTATTGTAAGATATCTGTTTCATATAAACATATATTTCATTGTTCATATTTTAAACCTTCTATGTACCTCATTAGTTTTTTTTGCAAATAATTATCATAAAAGCTTCACATTTTTTCTTTCAATAGATTTCATTAGATTATTCTTCAAATATTCTTAATTCATGAGATATTTTTCACCCTTTCTTCTGGATTCAATGAAAGTTCTCAAACATTGCATGAGCAGAATAAATGATTCTATTCAAAATAGATGCTTAAATTTCTTTTTTGATCCAAGTAGTTTTTAGCATTTCCACTTCCCAATAAATATATATAATGGTCAGGTTTGTCTCAGACATTTATTCTCAGTCCTTGGAATTCTTTTTTTTCTTCGGCCTGACTAGTCAACATATCAATTGTTTACCTATGTAGGTTGCTCGTGACAGGCTTTGGAAAGAAAATCCTGAAATAGTTATTTAACGTATTTGTATAATTGTTTTTATAAATTCTATCATCATTTGTAAAGATTTATTAGTGATCCTCAGCCGTTTCCACATTTTACTGATTTGTTGTTTCTTTTGAATTTTTAGATATTACTGGTTCATACTAAATGGCAGTGTTCATCACTTAACTATAGCATGACTATAAAAGAAAGTGGGTTACTGTTGATGTCTGATAGAGCTACTTAGAAAAAAACCTGTTGAAACCAGACTGTTTTAAGGGTTGATTTATATTAATAATAAAAGTAACGTTTTTGTTGTTTTATTTTTGAATGTGTCTTCTGACTTGCAAACCATTTATATGTAAACAATAAAAAAAAAGTTAATACTTTTATAAAAGTTGACATTGTTTACTCAGATAAGCGATTGTCAGAGGCCAGTCTCTTTTTTTAACATATGTTTCTTACAATAGCATATTCAAACCTGTTATGCAATTATTGAAAGTTTTGAAAATATCTTTTAAACCTTATAGTTTTCCTTAGTGTCCATACCAACATACATTTACCACCTGTTTTTAAAGTTACCCCAAATCCAGCTGGTTATATTCTCTCTTGTAATAAAAGCCAAATTAAAACTTTTGTAATAAGAGTTTAAAATTTGTTTTATTTCATATTATATTCTATAGCGGAAGGACAGATACTGTGCAATTTAAAGAATTCATATTGAATGCTTTTCTGAATTTGAGTGGCTTGTATGGACTTACATTTTTTTCTTTAATATGTTTAATTATATTCTGTGTGAGTCCAGTTACAATGCCTATATACTTCTATTTACGGAAGTCATTTTTTTAATGCACCACCAAATCCATGAGTCTTGTGCCATTTTGTGGCTTCTTCTAAATTTAGTTTCCTCGGTGTCATAATAGTACAGATATGCTTACAATTCTGTATTGATTATGTCTGCTATCAAAATAAATCTTTCATTATGTTAACATTTTTGGCTTAATAATTATGTATCGGTAACAAAAATATCAAGTGCTGCATATCTGTCTGGCTGAGAATTCTTGATTTTTAATGACATTTTATCAGAATTGTCCTTAATCTTGGGACATTATTTTAATAAACTTCAATTACAGCTGACCACAAACATGTTTTTATGAATACAAATGCACAGATCATTGATTTTAAAATCCCCAAAAAGTAAAATAACTTTCAAAAAATGTTCATGAGTAGGAATCACGAGGATACTGCCTACAACATGTCATCTAAGAGTCCTGTGATTAGATGTAAAATGTCAATAGAATGACAATGGATGTCTTGGTTTAATGTGAATTAGAGTAAGTTGTTTTATTTGGAGAAGTAGGTGTTGGTAGGTTATTCCACATTTGTGTGAAGGTTAATATTAAAACACATTATTCTAGAAGGTGTATTATAGTTTAATTACCGGCCCTTTCAGCTGGGGCCTAGAATACGCCAACTGCATCTCCTGCAGAGGGGTAAGACGCCCCCAAACAGGTGCCACCAAAGTTGCAAGACTCCTATTTAAAAAAAAAAATAACTGTTCACCAAGGTTGCAAGACACGATTTGGGGGATTTTAAACTGATTTCGACATTAAATGACCCATCAAAGGTTGATATGCCGCTAAACAAATCAATCAATCAATAGTTTAATAAAGTAGAAAGAATAGTTGGGCATTAAGGAATTGCATAGAGGTTGCAATCTCTTGCAGACAATTATAAAAAAGCTGAGAAGGGCATCCCTTGATGAAAATGATAAAAACAGGTTAACATTTCTTATTGTGAGATCTCCAAAAAGAAATGCATTGTCTATAAGTCATAGACCTTTTGGATTCTTGGCATGTCGCCACTTTCTGAGTGCTTTCTAGTTTTATTGTATTGTTTTTTAAAGATACCGAATAAAAACATTTTCATGGTATCCATTCTTATTTTGTTCATATTATTTCACAAAGCAAGTTTAAGGTGGGGGGTGACACCATAGGTTACCACTAACCATAGGCCCACTTACTAGTATTGCTTTATTGTTAAATCTCATGCTCCAATGATTGTAGTCCAGAATTATGTAATCCTAACCCTAACATGGTACAACAGGAATTTTGGTAATGTTGGTGTATGAGATACACAAATAAAGCAATACTACTCGCCCTGTAGGAGGGATCATACTACTTTCAGCATTTATTTATTTACATTGCAGTATGTCTATTGTTAAGACATAAATACAACTTTGGGTATTGTTGCTTGTCTGGTAAAATCTTCTATTTTTGATAGTTGTTGTTTAAACATGTGAATAGTCATGTAGTCTTTTGTGAGTTTTTCAAAACCTTTGCTCATTGCATTGTCTTCATTATTATTTATTCATGGCTTCTTGGATGGTCAAGTATAATATGTACTGCAATTAAACAAACTAAATTTCTGATTTCATTCATTATACTTCTGTATCCGGTTAAAATAGATTGAAAAACTTGTCTATAGTTTTGAAAAGGGTCATTAACAATAACATTCAAAGAGTTTTTCAGACAATTAAACTCCTTCTTGTTGTTTGTTGTTAACACAATGTTTCAGCCAATCCATTCTGTGGCCTTCCTCAGGTTTACTATTTGAATGTAATGGTGGTAAACAGAATTAGTAGGATTCAGGTGTTTTTCTTTTTAGTACACCACATATAGTACACCTAAAGAAGGCTGTAGACTGGATCGGTCAACTGGAAAGGAAAGAAAAACATCTGAATCATATGTTATTGAAAAAAAAAAATCTGTTTATCACCATTACCTTTGGATAGTAAGCCTGAAGAAGGCCTTAGAATGGATTGGCTGAAACATTATGTTAACAATATTTAAAAACTAATTTTCTGTTTTGTGGTAATTATTATGAATTTATTCATGAAAAATATGAACAGAGACTTTTGAGGTTTTACTTGATACTTTTATCACTTGACTAGTTAATATTTGCTAGTTTTTCACATCTTTTCCCCCTCTTTTTTCAAAGCAGAATATTAAATACAAGCCTGCTACTGCAGGCTCAAACTCCACTCCTACCTCTATTCTGACTGAAGATGATTACTGCAACTTTTGTATGTATATTAGTGGCCGCACATGATAAGTGCCCAACACATCATTTTTAAAAAGTTGATATTTTCATTATTTTTAGAGCTCAGTTTTCATTTTATTTTGAAGCTTGAACACTACATTATGATTCATAGTGTTCAAGCTTCGAAATAAAAAAAACTGATCATTGTAGCTCTAAGAATAACGAAAATATCAACTTTTCAAACTTGTCATGCACAGCTGATAAATAAATTTTGTAAATACATAAGACTTGTCAGTTTGGCTCAGTTGGTAAGAGAACCGCCTAGCAATCACTTGGTCATGATTTCAAATCACAGGAGGGAAATGTTAATTCTATACTCCAACTCGGACTGGAGTTTGACAAAAATTTGTTCACTTCTTTTATGCATATAGATCTATGTTTAACCCTTCTTGTAAAGTATATATAAAGTTCATAATGCTCTCTTTCTAATATAAAACAAATTCAACAAACCTTTTAAGACTAACCTATTAAGGTGCTTAATGCTTGAATTAAAATGTTCCAGTAGACCTTTAAAAGTGATCTACGGGACACACGTAAATCAGCAGCCATGGAAACCTCAGGATATGTCTCCCTCCTGTGTTATTAGAACTTTTCTTTTGCAAATCTAAATCGGGTCTTTTTGGACACCAGTTCTGTTCTGAGAGCTGTAATTCACAAGATATCCGGCCAAAAGCCTTGAAGTTTAGCATAAATATTCTACTCGATGCAGAGAAACGATCTATGATAATTTTGGAATTTTAAAATAACATTTTAGGTTACTTTTGAGAAATCTTGAAAGGGTTAACTAAAACTATTGGTTATTCACTGGAAATTAAGTGAACAAGAATTTCTGAAATGATTGCAGTTGTTTCCTATACTTAAGTTATTGGTTGAGAATCTCATTTGGCTTTCCTTTAGCTACCATCTTATCTTTGCAAATATTATCTTACAAGCAGCTACTCTTTTTTTTATTACTTAGACTGCTGTAAATGGACATTACAAGAAGTCTCAAAGGCTTGCATACATATAGTTCTCTTGGAAAACGTTTATTGGAGATTAACCAATAAGCATATCAGTCCATGAAGTACTTTAACTGGCTGAGTGTTAATGTCTCAATAGTTTTGAGGCAAAATCTTATGGTTTTCTTTTAAAACCCCCCTTCTCTTTTTTTTAAAATCCATGATTAGGATAATTTGGCTTCTACAAATCTATCAATCCTTATTTACTGAGACATATTTTTCTTGTCCTTGATTATTGTTTTTCATAACAAATGGATTTTTTAAAATTCTACTTTGAATTATGTTCAACTTGTTTTATCATGTCACATTTATAACTTTACCTAAAATCCATTTTTATCATCTAATTGTTTTTCTTTATCAAGAGGAATCTTGTTTTGAAATTAAAAATCTGATTTTTTTCTATAGTCTTGAAGGCTCATTAACATTCAAATAGTTCTTTGGACAATTGAACTCCATGTTGTTTGTGTTGCTAACACAACGTTTCAGCTGATCCATTGAGGAAGGCCGAAGAATGGATCAGCCGAAACGTTGTGTTAACAACACAAACAATAAGGAGTTCAATTGTCTGAAGAACTATTTGAAAAATCTGATTGTTTCTCTTGAACGACCAAACATTTTTCTAACAGTATTTTTGAAAGATTTAGAGTTACATTTGAATTAATATTACTGATAGCTTAAGCTTAGCATGGCACAAGGCCAAATAGGAGGAAAATGATATAGGAAGATTGTGTTGCACCAGTCTTTCAAGTGGGGAGAGTTGCCTGTTTGGAAAATCAACATTCAAAATCTTGGCTTTTTACCTGGGCTCAAACACCAACATCTGGCACCAGTGGGAAATATGCAACTCTCTCAGCCGTGAAACAATTGATATGTTAATACTTTTTAAATAAGAATCCTTATTTCCAATCTGTTTTTGTTGTTGTTGTAATTGAGTATTGTCTGGTATTTTAAAGAATGAAAATAAATTTGTTAGTGTTTTCATCTCATCTATGTAGTAGAAGTGAGCGCAACAGAAAATGTTATTTTTTAACCAGAAATGATTAAAATGTTGCTGAGCAGAAAGTAACTTTGATAGCTTATATCTCCTCTAAATTTCATTGGCTTATTTTTTTAAAAACTAAAGAAGACCGTATTATCAATTTTTGAACTTTGCTTATAAAAAACACTATATTGTATTTGTTGTCTGCTGATTTGATTGAAAAAAAAAATGCTATAAAACAATAAGACAGTTTTATATTAGAAAATTCTGGTACCAAAGTAATAGGTGGAGCTTGCCTTTTCAGTGAAATAAGAAGCAGAATTCCTTAGCATCTTATGGTAGGATCTATCTTTTGAAAATTTAGATTTGATGTAAAAATTTACTCATTAATCCACTGGTTTTGTTGACCATGAATTTCTTTACATAATACAATATAAGATGAGCACTTTGATAGAAGAAACAAACTGTTGTTCCTCGTAAGAAAGATTTTCAGATTGCATAATTATTATTACTATAATAATTCAACAGTGAGCAAATTAAAGAATATAGCGAGCAAATTAAAACCAATGGCAAGAAAACTGAATTGATGAACAGGAATAATCAAATACTGATACTGCTTCAATCGCTGCAGATGTTAATCTTTTGAGTTGAATTAGTTGAAATTTGTCTATTAATTAAAGTCCCCACCGAAATCTAATGCCAATAATTGCATTTTTTTTCTCATCGAAAAAGACCCTTAACCCATACATTTTTTTAGTTGGGTTCCAGATCACAAGATTGACTGTTCGAGAGAAAGGACAGTCTTGTACATCTTTTTAGTTGGGTTCCAGATCAGTCAAGTTGTCAGATTTTTGCAGCATTACCCGAAGAAGAGGCTAATGTTGTCAAAAGTTTGAAATAAGAAAAAAATAGCAATATACCCCCAAAGTATTTTACAACTTTTTCGTTACTCCCCACCAGACCAAAATTTTCATTACCAATGGGAATTGATATGTTTTGTTTATTTCTTTAGTCGTAATGCTGCAGCCGTATATTGTAAAAAATCTTATTATCGTAAAAAAAAGCACATGGTAATTTTTCAATTGATTTAAAAAAAAATAAATAAATAATTTGATACTGTTAAGAGATTTAAAAAAAAGACTTCACTTGCTATATACAAATAGATACACACTTGGTTACAACTGAAATGTATCCAAGTGTCTATATATTTGTCTCTTTCTCTCTCACTCACTCCCTCACACACAATTTTATTTGTCTCTTTCTCTCTCACTCACTCCCTCACACATAATTTTATTCCAAAACTATACTTACCAATGCCGGTACTGTCATAAAATTATGTCACAATGCAAAAAAAAAGGTCCCCTTCACTTTAGACCCCTAAAAGAGAGTTTTCCTTGATTATCTTTTTTCTCTACCGCATATATAAACATTCTCTCTCTCTCTCTCATACGTAGAAACTTTCGCTCTTTCTCTTCCTCTCTCTAATGTAAACATTCTCACCCTCTGTCACACAACTGTTCTTCAAAAAGACAAATATTTTGGAACACATGTGATATAGATCACGTGCATCACTCCGTCATTGCTACTGAACATAAAATATCTGCTCAGTTTAGCATAATACTTGCATTGTGAATCGGAACCCCACTAAAAACTTGATAGTGTTGGAAATTTAAAAAGAAAAAGCCTATGTTTGATCCCAGGGTTAAGTCAATATCCATACAAAAAATCAGACCCCTGGGACTTAGTTTGGCTTTGATGCTCACAGCAGACAGAGACGCACACACACACACACAAATTGTGACTTTCACATGGTATTGGAGATTGCTCACCAACATCAAAATATGTCACTATGAAAGTATTAATAATTGGCACCTCAGTAGGTTATGTACTGAATTGTCCTGTTTTATAGTCAGTAAAAATTACTCTAAAGTTACTAAATTACTGACACTTATATTATATAGGTTACATACATCTGCTGCTGAAGGTTTATTTTGTTTGCTCTGTAGTCTTATTAAATCTTTTCAATACACAATAGACTAGAAAATAGTCACTAAGTGCATACCTCTGCCAATGCCATTGTCAGGAGAAGTAATTATGCATGGATCCGCTCAAAAACTTTAATCATTAAACATTGCCCACCCTTCCACAAGATGTCATTGAAATTCAATGAGAACTTTTGGAGATATTGTATGGACAGACATGAAATTTTGGCAATATTATGTTGTGTGGACATATAATTGTGCATGGATCTGCCCAAAGATTTAATCAGTTCTTCCGTAGCCTATTGTCCACCCTTCCACAAAATTTCATTGAGAAATTTTGGAGATATTATGTGGACAGACATGAGCATATACATAAATGTAAGGGAAAAATATCTCTCAATCAAAAAAAAATTCCTGGATCCCTCCCAAAATTTAAATAACTTTTACTTGCCCACCCTTCCACAAAATTTCATTGAAATTCATAAAGTACTTTTGGAGATAATTTGTGGATAGACAGACCAAATACATATACCTACCGAGATAATAAATGGCTTGAATATTGGATTCCCTCATTCTTCATACTATTAAAACATTGACAATCTCTTGAGAAATATAAGAATACTCAATTTTAATGGATATTGTGATTGTGTAATAACAAGTTTTCAGTAAATACAATGATATATGGATATTTGATCAGAGGATTATGGCTATTTCGGCTTAATTCTGTTGTCCACTTTGGTCTTATTCTTATTCCAATATTGTGTTCTGTTTTTCAGCTTAGTCACTTTTTAAATCTGCATATTTTGAAATGTCTGTCTATAACTGAGTCATTCTTAATGTATGAAATAACCACAAATATTCATTGGTTCTTTGTGTATATTCCATTGAGCTTAAGGAGGGTGGATCTATTGTTCCTTAGACTGACGTGTAGTTATTAGCTGAATTTTTATCAGAAATTTTCACTGTCTATAGATAGGTTTCCATACAATTTATTCAGATCACATGTTCATCTCGGTGAACACAGCTGAAACAAATATAAGGTGAGCACAGGTTAGCTGAAATGAATACATAGGTTAGTGTTAGTAATATTGTCTAGTATACTGATCAATCTGTGATTAATAGTCATCACCGAATTAAGTGCATTGACAAGGAAGGAGATTATATTGAAAAATATTTTGTTGTGTAAAATAAATGCTTTTTTCATCATTAGGCTGTGAACTTATTGATGTACCTATGTTAGAAAAATTGATGGATAGTGATAAGGGCAAATGAGTTATCTTTGATAACATAAGTGACTTGAGATAAAATTTGGAGATATAGACAGCTGTCTTTTATTAGATCGTTTGAACTATTTCAGAAAAGTCATATTGAATATTTGAAAGATTCTAGAAAGAAACTTTGCAGCTGTATTTGGTGTTTTGAATTTTTTGAATGAGACAAGATAGCCATATTGGTTATATGGTTTTGTATTGACATCAAGTGCAATCAGATGGCCTTTCAAATCAAGCTATTCTATAAAATAAAACTTACAGTCTATAAATAGGAAAAAGTAAAAGAAAATGGATTTTTGTTTTGTTAAATATTTCTTGACTAACTTCAAAATTTTTACGTTGAAAAATATATATTCAGACAAAATTTTTCTTTTTTGTACATGCAAATTGGTTTTTGAATGCGGGGAACACAGAATTTTCAAGACAATTTTATCTACAATGTAAATGAAGCGATAACTAATCAGTGATATGGGATTTAATTTCTTTGCTTATGCTTGGAATAAAGCAAACTCTAAATAATCTGATTAAGCGTTAATATCTTGACTAGTATCCTTTTATTAATAATTTTTCAATTAGTATTTCTTTCATCTTAATTTCAGTTGCTTTTTATCACAATTCTCAGACTGGCATTCTATGGTTGTTAGTAAGCAACATTGATCGGAAATAAAGAATAAGCCTCTGGTGAGACTTGAACTCTCAGCTCTTTTCCTCAAGAAGCCTGTATTAATTAATCAGCTGCCTTGCTGATCAGGCCATAGAGGCTTTCTGGCTGCAGTCATTGTTGTGATATGTTGACTTAGTGAAGACAAATGACTGTATTATTGCTTTAACTGTTTTAAAACATTATATGAAAATTGATATTTAAAAAAGAATTCTATATTGTATAATTAAAAACAAAATGTATATATTCAGCCAATTTTCCATACTGTCAGTTATATTGGTCAGTATACAATTGTCAGGTTGCTTTGTTTGCTTGCTAACATCTCTTTTATTAGATAGTTGCAATATTAACTTTTCCTAGCTGTTGTCTTTCAAACAGAAGGCTGTTCATTGATTATTTGGTAAGGGTGACTAAAACGTAGATACTGTCCTTTACTGTCTCTACTCACTTTATCTTGCAATTATTTAGGAATGCAAGTAGTAAATGGTATTCCTTGGTTGTTTAGACCAGTGGTTCGCAAACCCATGGTTGCAACTCAAATGAGGGTTGCAAGATGGTATTTTTTTGGGGGGGGGGGGGAGAAAAAAATGAAAAAAAAATGTTTAAAGTAAAAACTGCTGCAAATATATTTACATCACAATTTCTGAATTGAGACTCTGGAACAGAAAAATAGTTATGATTAATAAAGTATTTTCAAACGATGAAAACTCCTGACGTATTCCAGTGTGTTGACGTCCAATACCAGTTCTTGATTATTAAAAGTAAATTTAAAAAAGAAAAAAAAAGAAAGAATTGGAATGCATCTGACTTATCTTGACAGATAAGTTTGGTTGTAATCTCCTCATTTAACATTCTCGGGTTTTTCTGTATGTCATTCTGTTAATTGCACTAATAGTGGACAGCACACCTGTTTTAGATGTTTTTATAAAGGAACAATTTCTTTATGGTCGAACAGATGTTGGGTGTCAATTTTAGATCTGTTTACTAAAATAAAATATCATCTCCTGTAAGTCGTGGCTGAAAATTCTGGATTGTACAACTTCTAGTTGTATTTTCATTGAGATAATTTGACAATACTAAAACTTCATTGAAATGTATTTAGACTTAATTTCACTGTTAAAATGTTTCCTGGGATTTATTATCCATCAACTTTGGTAGTGTAAGTATTAAAAACAATTATTTGCATAACCAACTTCAGTGACTTTGTAAACACTAGTGATGAACATATCTTATTGCTATTTAATGATTCTGTATAATGGTAAGCCTTAAAAGTAAATTGTAGTTGTTTATTATGATTGGTAGTGACTATTCTAATTGGGCCATTTTCTTGTGTCAAACTCCAGTCCAAGTCAGAGGCTGGAGTTGACTTTGTTTTTCTACCGTAACAAGAACAAGAACAAGAAGACCAAGAGCCACAAGAAACCTACCAAATGATGGTAGCTGGCTCTCTTACCAACTGAGAAAAACTGACAATATCTATGAAAATTCATGTTACGGATACGCAAGGACTTATTTCATACATTTATACTAAAAAATATATATTTTATAATTTCTTTTATTTATTAATACAAAAGTTGCAGTAATCATCTTTAGACAGATTCAGAATAGAAGTAGGAATGGACTTTGACCCTGCAGCAGCCAGGATTCTCTTTCCTCTACACACTGTTTTTTAAAAAGTTTTTTATTCAATGACTTGTTTGATTACTCTGATGTAAAAATTATGATTTTTATCAATGAAAAAGGAAAGAATATTTGGCACCTCATGAATTGCGAATTGTATACCAGTGTATTGAAAAATGTTTTGAAGTATGTTGATTATCCACTTTTGTTTCATCTGTATCTGATGGTACATTCTTACAAAATTTATTTAAAACCTTCACTTAATTATATAGGACTCTATCATCTGAGAACTTTCTTCTGCTTGCATATACCTTTGCCAGTCTGTACCATTTGTGTTACTTTATGGTTATATTATGTTAGTAACATTGTTAACTCTGTCATGATCACCACTGTTAAGCATATAAGTGGTCATTATGGATAGGTGGTTATAAAGAATGCAAACTATAATTATCATCTCCTGCCATTGAACTGCTGCATTGGTTGCTCAATGCAGTGTCGCTGAGGAGTCTTTAGAACATTTTTTGCATTTAGTGTGGCTGTCATTAAATATTGATGAGATGCTCAAAGTATTCATCTAATATTTCTGCCTGATATTTATATAAAGTTATTTACTAATGACATTGTATTTTATTCCAGCGGTTTTCTGAAATGGGCAAAGATGTTTTTATATCTCGGTTTTTGTCTTGCTATTAACTAGAATTCAGAAAACCTGTCAGAAGTTAGTGGTAAGAGTGTTTGTATTGACCAGGGCAGCAACTTTTGGTACTTTTTAATCCCTTTTGGTATGTTTTGGTGATTTCCTTTCAAATTAACATTTTTTTTTATTTAATAGTCGGGCGAAATATCAATATTTCGTTTCATTTCCTGCAAGCCATTGTTAGTACTATTACTACTACTACCACCACCATGTACGGTACTAGGAATTTCTTTTAATTTCTTACTATGTAAGATGTTTTACTTTTTTATTAAATTTGACCAGTTTTACCTTCATCCCAATTTTAGTTGTTTTTATATAACTTATTCTATGGCAACAAATAACAGCGCAAACAACTAAAATTGGGATGAAGATAAAAACTAGTCAAATTTAATAAAAGGTGGTATGTTACAATACTTCAACCAATAATAATAAAGATTGATTTAAAAAAAAGACTACTAGGTCTCGTATGTAAAGCAACATAAATATGCTGCAGAGAGTTGGTTGTAGGGAATGAGTTTATAAATGTAAATCAGCTTCTGCTAATCCATGAAGTCATCATGGCCGATCGGTAAAAGCAGCTAGGCATAAACTAGTCTCTCTCTCTGTCAATGAGGGTTCAAGCTTGATTCTCACCAAAGGCTTACTCTTTATTTCTGATCGCGCTGAAAACGGTGGCTCGAATTAATTAAGTTGTATAAAAACAACTAAATTAGGTAAAAACTAGTCAAATTTAATAAAAAGTGGTGTTATAATACTTCATCCAATAATAATAAAGATTGATTTTTGTTTTTCCTTATTTGGTACTTTTAAGACGATTTGGTACGTTCTGACCTAAGCTTTTGGTACATTTGCCAAAAACTCTGTGGCAGTCCTGGTATTGATTGTTTCTGACATGATCCAGTGCTATTATTGGTAGCATTCATACTTTTCCCATCTATTACTCTGCTTTGTAATTTAAAATATTTTAATTGATTTGCCATTATGTTTTTAAATAGATATAGGAATGAAAAACAAAGAAATGAAAGTGTATGAGTCTCCCAATGAAAATATTGATTTTAATGATATTTTTAATTGTATACAGGACATTTTTCAAGTGGAAATTTGCAGGAATTTGATTGCCAATACAGAGATTAACCCTCCTATCTTTAACCGCACACACTGTGTTGTATTTATTAGTGTATTCACATGATTTATATTTGCTCGTTACCTTGAAGGTTAGCCTGTGTTTAGAAAAATTGCTAATCATTATTTGAAATGTTTATAAAAATGAAAGTTGAAAAATAAAATTATTCCATATCACTTGTTAAAAGTAAATAAGATAATTCTTAGAGATATTTTCTATAGTTTAGAGAAGGGTCATTAATATTCAAATGGTTCTTTGGACAATTGAACTCCTTCAACACAAACAACAAGGAGTTCAATCGCCCAAAGAACCATTTGAAGATAATTCTTAGTTACTGCTGGATTTTCTAGTTTTGACTTTAAAATTTACTAATATAGTATATTGTATAGTGTTCAACAACTGTTTCAAAATGATAATTGGATCAACTTTTCTGAAATTTCATAGTTGAATTCACATCATATTGAAAATTAATTAATATCTCCAAATTCACAAAATTACTTTAAGAGTATCAAAATGAAAGTTAATGTTTGTTTCTTATAGAAACATAATATTTTTTGGTGAAAAAAGCTTTAGTTTTGTTTTTCATTTTCTTGTCACCAGATAAATATTAGCACACTAACATAGTACCCATAAAAAATGAGGTGATTATTTATGTCATATGATATTGGCGTTGTGCAGTACTCCGTACTGGATGTAAAACATAAGCTACAGGCAAGCGAGTAATGTTGTAATCAGCAGCAGCCGTTCCAGCTTCGCCTGCTGCTTGCATGGTCTGTTGCTAACTTTTAACTTAATTCCACCCAGTATTCAAGCAGTCTAAGGTTGGGTTAATGGATATGTTACTTGCCTACCTACCTACCTCTGGCCAGGTTTTCGTTAAAAGTGACAACAGCTTTTATATAATAAGATTATCAGAATTATTACTGCCTTATTGCAGTACAATAAACTATGAAAATGAAAATTATTTTCAATTTCAGTGTTCTGGATGTTATAAATGTCAAAATTCTAAAATTTTAAAATTTAAAAAAAACCATAAAATTTTAAAATCAATGTTTTTATGAACGTAGTTCCGTCTTGTGTATGTCTTCTGAGGTACATGTTACGGCTGTTTAGGCCATTTTCAACATCTTACCTACCCATTCTATTATTTTAGTATACTTCTTTTCTCCAGAATAGCTTTACTGGCTGATTTAGGAATAATTTTGAACAACGATGGTATGTTGAGTGACTTTCGTCTTCAGGAAGTTGAAGAACAGTGTTGCTGGCCAAAATATTATTACATACTATTTTGTGATTGGCATTATGCAAGATTCATTGGTTCTCTACTATAAATAACGTCTCATTGATCTTCTGATATTAATGGCTAGAGAATCTGCTGTAGCAGCAACGTATTGGCTGTCTTCCATCTCGCTATCCACCTAGTTTTACTAACTCACTTTTTAGTTCTTGAGGCTTCTCTTCCAAAAATCTTATGAGTCTACAATTCTTTGAAAATCTAATTTATTTTTAGATCTTATCTTTGGATTGAAAAAGTTATTTTTGATGTTAATATGAATTTGTTTTTTTGACAATGTAGAAAATGGGCATTAAATAAAAGTTGAATTTAACAGCAAAAATTAAGTTGAAAAATTAATGTAGGATAAAAGTGATGCTTTTTTGGTAGATTTCATTATAGATGACAAACAACCAAAACTGTCAAAATAGGTTTCTTCAGTTTTCAAATTGGCCTGGCTGGCTGGCTGGCTATGTATGTATCAAACGTACAGGCTGCACTAATGGAGCTAGAGGGCTGAAAACTTTAGCATTCACTTCTTATTCTGTCTAGAAAAAATGTTTCTTTTAGGAGGATTAGCTCAGTGGGGAGGTGAAGCCTGGAAGATGAATTTCCAGGAACTAGAGTAGCTTTTACGCTAATACAGGCTTCCCCAGGGCAAAGGGATGTGCGTTAAGGCTTATAATCTTTATTTCCGATCTGCGCTGCTAATGGCCGTAGAATTGCAGTCTGAGTAGTGACAAAAAGCAACTGAAATTAAGATGAAAGAAATACTAATCAAAAATTAATAATAATTGACAATGCTTCATCTAATAATAAAATTCAAGATGATATTACTAAGATTAGTTATTCTGCATTTTGCATTGACCATAAAGAATGTAGTGTCTCGCTGCTTTCTCTATATATACTAATATTAGTTATATTAAAGCTGTATTACTTTAAGGAAGAACTTATTTGTAATTGATATTATAGGCTTGTGGATTTTATAGATAATACTGTTTAAATGAAACATTTTCATGCGGGCTTGAAATTCATTGGTAAGTCTATACTAGTGAGATTTGAGTATGAACCTCAGCCTCTTTACTTCTGTGCTCTATCATTGAGATATACTCAAGTAACCGTATAATGGTTTTATGAAAATATTTATTTTTACAAGCAGGGAGCAAAGGAGGAGAAACTTTGCCCTATTTTCTCCACAAACTCTTTCTATTGTTGTTGATAATGAAATTTAATACAAGCAACATCAACTGCACCAGGCGAAAGGAGGTAAAATGTAGGCTAATCAAGGTTCATTGTTTTGAATAAACTTCAGATATTTTTAAAGTGACTTTATCTATTTCAATAAAGAAACTGATTGTTACATCTAAATATTAAAAAATAATTCTTGTAGATTTGGTAATTACATGAAGACTACTTTTAATGAGAAAAATAATCTTATCAAAAGGAAAATACCATTCAACAGTGGCGATTCTACGGTGAGGGGGGGGTTCAACCTCTAATTATAAAACTGACTTACTCAATTTAGTAAAGTATTACTATTATACTTATATTTTAAAAATCATTCATATAAGTTGTGTATATCAATGTGGTGAAGTATAAAAATGAAGATTTCGAGTTTTGCCCGCCCACACACACACACACTTTCTAAGAACTAAAAATTCCACTGCCATTCAAGTATATTTCTCTGTTTCTAATTTGAAATTCATAAAACCGTAATCTTGTATTGTGCAGTCACGAGCATGTTCATGCTTAAGAAAGAGTGCATTTGCTTGAAATATGGTTGGTACTGAGACACCTTAACGTGATGTGGTATACAGATACTTTAGCAGCAACATATTCATGGGCAGTATTTTAACTAACACTCCTCTGAATTCTGCCGTGGGATTTTGATTGAATTTCAGAAATAGTATAGTTATAACTGGTTTTGGTATAAAAAAGGCCTATCCTCTTCCTGCGAAGATTGATTATAAACATGCCACTTGTTCAGAACAGACCCTTTGGATAAACATGCAGACATTTTGCAACTGATGGCTATGCTACAACTGCTATCTCTTCATGGCTTGCAAACTCGAGTTCTTCAATGATACAATAACAGCTGAAGGTCTTGGTTACTGCCTTAGAGTTGGGAGTATTTAAAGATCAGTTGGCTCTTGAATTTTAGTCATAACAACAGTTGGCGTTATTGATATGACCAATCATACTGGCCAGTGTCCAGAATGGCGTTTCATCTTAGTATAGCATGTCTATCTCTTTTGTAAAGTATCCACATATATAAAACTTGTGTGTGTAATATATATATATATTTCTTTATTGATCCACAACAAGCTGTA
>VCCN01001112.1:437513-453568 GCA_006491835.1 Architeuthis dux | reverse complement strand
ATGACAGTTTCTATTGAGTGACTAACCAGACCTGTTTATGAAACTTTTGTTTTATTTACTATATTATACTAATTATAATTTATACACTACATTCAGGGTTCATATACAGGAGAAGATTGGATTGAATCCTCTTATCTATCATCTTTCAAATAATCTGTTAATTCAATATATATAGCTTGCTATACTAGTGACTCGACCTCATCTTTATATAAATCCAGTTTTAGAAAATGTTTTAGATAATATTTGTTACAGAATGTGTCATAGTAAATGTAGCCTGAGCTTTTTGGAAACTAGAGCATTAAACAATTGTCACCTAAAAAAAACATCTTGGGGCTTACAGAAAATACCCATTTATAATATAAAATATAAACCACTTTTCTTGAACTGTAAATTAAACTATAAGTTGTTCTTTCATAAATTGGAAGATTTGTGAAGTACCCTAAAGTCCTCTCTAAATACTTATAAGTGCTTATGAGCTGCTACTGGCTATTTTGTCTAAATAATTATCAACAGTATCAACTAAAGATCAACAAACCACAAACCGTATTTTGCATGGCTGACAATTGGAAGAATGACCCAAATAGCAAGCTTTTTGCTTGCCTTGAAACATTTTCTAAAGTCCTAATTGGTTGAGTCAAAGTCCTCTTTATCAATGCAGTGGTTGGTCACTTATTGAATCAGGAATTGAATTAGCATACAGATATACACACATTCTCTCTTTGTTTGCTTTATTTAAATTCTGTTTTAAACTCAACTCAGCCGCTTTTCTTCAATTAAGAGCAAACAAAAACCTGTTCTGTTTTAATATTTTCTGGTCCCTGGATTAATACTTAACTTTTTGCAAATTGGATTTTATATTCAGGTAGTATTACATCTTTTTTTGTACATTTTATTGGTAATTCTTGTCTTTCTGCTTTGGTTATAGTTGTCTAAAAGCTAATTTCCACTACTTTAAAGTCAAATTTTAATATTTTCAGCCTCTTAGCTACTGATCACTTGCAATGTCCTATTATGAGAGTTATTTTTGTTTCATTCTTATACATATAGGTCTATTTCAAATGAATACTTTGTTATTGCTTGTAGATGTAGCTCAGTGATATGAAATGCAGTGTTAATAAGTAGAATTTGTATTTCAAATTTCTTTCAGAAGCACTTTACAATATCTTGCTTGCCTCTCTTTACCTTCCACTGAGGTTATCTATGCTAGACAATAGAGGAGCAACGATTCACCAGTTCATTGGTATATCGCAATATTTTTCAGTTTAGCGATACAGCACATTTCCTTAACAATGCTGACGATCTTTTGAAATTTTTAATTTTAAAAATGTTGTTCTGTAGTTTTTATGTTGTTTTATTTTGTATTTGGCTATAAAGGGAAAAGTCCAAATTTTGTCTAAAAAAAGATAAAGAAATTTTCATAAATTACAACTGACTGTTTCAAAGTCTAATTTACTATTTTACGACGAGGCAACTTGGTAACACTGTTCCACCCCGACCCTTCAAAGAGGATACAATTTGGGTGAGGTAATGCTAGTGTTGACATTTTTTAAATTTCAAGGTAGTCAGTAGCACTCATCCTCAGTGCAGAAGGGTGGGGGATGGCAAGGGAGTAATGTGGCCAATTATCTATTTTATAGACTAATGACTGTTGCTTTTGGGAATCCATACATTTGACTCTATTAAATCATATATTTCCAAGTTTTGAAAATATTACCATGCTTGTAGCATAAAGTCCACAATTCCCCCTCCACTATTAAAAAAGAATATGTTAAATAGATTAAATTTGTTTTAAAAAAAGAAATTCATGTAAACAATCTTTTTCGTCTTACATACCTTCAATGTAAAATACATTCTAAACATATTAAACGAAAAAATAACTAAATGCAGTAATTCAGTGTATTTTGCAATTTCTAGTTTTCCAATCAGCGAATTAATTAGCTCTCATCGGGTTAATTTTGGTATTTATTTAAATAAATCTTGTATCGTGATGAATATTGTAACGTGAGTTACATACCAAGATACATATTGTATCGTGCAAAAACATAATCTGAACTGCTGTAAATGACCTGGATGTAGTGTAAATTATACTTTTGTTTATTTACTATTCTATAGTATCATAATACTTTAGAATAGTAAATAAACAAAAGTATCATAAATAATGGAAAAAAAATAGTTAATCACAAAAATTCATACTGTATTTGCATACTATGGTAGACGAGTCAACAGACTAGTAGTAGTTCAGATGTTATATATCAATATTACTGATATTTTCACTCTTCTAAAACAACCATGACTGTAAAAGAACATTATTAAATAAAACAGCAATATGTTAAAAGGGTCTACTGGTAGATCTTTCAAACTCTCACCCACTTTTCTTTTTCCCCCAAAAAATTTTTCATGTCAAAATTTGGGTGCATCCTTGAGTGCACTCAATGCTGGGAAATACGGTATGTATGACTGTAATCAAATTGTTTCTCTATCATTTTGTTGATAACAATTTGTGCCAGAAAAATAGTCATTTGCTTACAGCTATTTGCGAATACAAGTCTTCGGTCAGCTTTGTACAAAATAAATTATTTAACTTGACTCCTGATCATTATTACAACTTTAAAGTTAATGATTTGAAAAAAAGCTCTACTTTTGGAGAAGATCCCGACATCCTTTGTTAAAGAAGACTCTCTGCAGGATACTGTGTGTTAAGTAGGGTCTTTTGTATCTACTAAAATCATATTTGCATTCAGTTGCAGACTAGGATTGAAATTGGGACTAATCACAGAAATATTCATCAATTGGCTATTATAAATTTACTATATAATGTGTGAAATCAAATGATGGATAATTTTATATCTGACAGAATATGATAATTATAATGACATTTATTAGTTGAGAATCTATATATGCCCTGCCATTGTGAGCGACTGCTAAACGAGCAGCCCTAATCGTAAATGTTAATACAGAGTTCGTTTCTTTTCGGGACATTTTAGGAGTACATTTTATAGGATAGATTCTATATATAAAATATAAAACAATATTCCTCCTGCTTATTCAAACTTAGATAACTAACTGATATTTTTATTGCTTGTGTTTTGTTGAAAATTAAATCACTGGTCCAATATCTATTTTAAATAGTTTGTTTATTTTCAATAACAGATGGAGTTTGGCCTATAGTATTTGGAATAGATAGGAGTTCACCCATTGAAATACTGATAAGCTAGATTTTACTAAACTTTAGTGATCATTCAAGAATAAATTTTCAGCCCCTCATAGATTTAAAATAAGTAAGGTTAAATAGTTCTAATTACCTTCATTTGATCCCAACCAGTTTATGTTGAAGAGGATTTCTGGCAACATTTTTCAGCAACCAGGGATTCTATGTTTGGCTTCAAATCATGTAATCATGGATTATAAATGTTCATCAGTTAGTCTTGAGCGCAACGCAGATTTATTTATTTTCATTGTTGAGAAAAACTGCTCACAAACATATGTGCTTCCAAACATGGCCAGAATTTGCAATGATGAGGCAAACAATTTGGGAAATCTCTCACTTGGAAGGAACTGGTAGAAATCAGGAACACCAACCTCTGCATATTTCTGCTTCCGTATGGTATCGCTCTAAAGCTCCACCAACTCCATCTGAAATTCCTCAGAAACAGTATCAACATCCATGGTCAGTGGAGTAGCAAAAAGCATAAATTGCCTTTCTAATGATAAAAGGAAGTTTTAGGAAAATATTAGTCACGAAAATGGTTCTGCCGCGGGCCATAGAAACGTAGCTTGTGGGCCACGTGTGGCCTGCACGCCTCATGTTTGAGACCCCTGACTTAGAGCAAAATGTAGAAATAAAGTGCTAAATATGTATTTACTTATCTATATCACAAATGGTCTTAGGGACAGTACAGATGTCCCCCAATATATAACGCTGTTTGTTATTGTGTGGTTTGCAATATAAGGCGGGTGGGAGGTGGACCTCAACATTTTTACCTATATTATCGACCACTTGTCCAGAAAACAGCAAATAAAAACAGAATTTCCTTTTGATATTTCGGGCTGCATTATATATATTGTATGCCGATATTTCGGGCTGCATTATATATATATCGTAAGCTGATATTTTGGGCTGCATTATATATATCGTAAGCCGATATTTCGTGCTGCGTTATATCGTGCTGCGTTATATAAGCCGATATTTTTGGCTGAGTGCGATGCCATAAGCCTGGTTGATGACAGAGGTGACACAGCTCCCATGCCTCCATTAAGATATATATTTGACTTACACAGCAAACCAACTGCAAAAATAGATGAATTAGACAAAAACATTTCAGGAGTCAATGAACAAAACTTTTTAAAATCAATTTTATAGATGTTTGCTGTACTTATTATTATTGTTATTGTTATTGTTATTGTTATTGTTATAGTTATAGTTATCTGAGTTATAATGGGGGACGCCTGTATATATATATTCATTTTATATTTCATTTCAAATTTGCTGTAAGTCCTTATTCATTATAAATTAATAGCATAGAACCCGTAAAAAATGTCAAGATTATTTCTGCCTAAGATCTGAGTGTAGTATCTGTGCACTTATCGCAAATGTTATGCACAAAAAAATATATATTTACAGTTTTGTTGTTACTGATCAACATGGCATAATTTTATGCATAACTGCCTGGCCACACAGCTATTAAAGAAAACCTGCCTGAGCCAGCCTGCCTGCCTGGAAATATCTGTATAGTCGTAAGTCTTGGTATCCTGTCATCTTATTCCCCCCTGGACTACCTAAATCCCCCTCCCCCTGTGGGGAATACTCCCCCGATTGGGAACCATTGACTTAACACATTGCTTGTCACACCATCCTTAGCCAGGCTGCCAGCCTGAAAAATATCATGTCTTGGTATCCTGTCATGTCATCCCTCGTTCTCGCTCAAATATTTGGAAGAACAAAAAAAATGGTTGACGCGTCAAAACTGCCTGCGGAGACCAAAATTGACCTCCGCAGTTTCACGCCATTGCGATAAATGGTTAATATGGTTACTGCATACACATGACCTAATATGCTATAAATGACTGGAAAAAAAACTATGAGTGCTTTATTTTGCATACTGTTTGAATTAGAAGCTCTCAAAGTGGGTGTCGTCTTTTTATGTTTTGGATTTTTTACTATTTTCAGAGCCTTGTAGGTACATAAAATACACCTGATCTGATTACATTTTTGAATTCTACGGAAAAAGTTAGCCCCTAGTCACAAAGTTTCAAAGTTGTACATGCCATAAATGTCAGAGGTTGGATGGAAAGGCTCGTTGGGCAAATGCATAAAATTGAGTAAAATTTCAAAGATTTCAAAACTATTCGCGATACAGATCTAATATTTGGGATTTCTGCATAAGTTTGGTAATCTGAGAGGGTGACCTGGGGAAAGTTCCTAAAATTGGGGGATTTGATATGGAATGATTCATTAGCTTATATGTATCTTAATAGTTTATAGTATTTGAGTGTCTTTTAATTTTAATGGTGAAAATGATTTGCTTGAAATGTTTCTCTTCTAGAGAAGAATTTCTATTAACCCTTTATAGGGCATCCCTAAAACTATTTTAGATATCCCCAAAAAACTTTTTGTATGTTAAACTATACCTAATTACAAGATATTTTCAGTTGCAAGTTTTCTGAAATCTTTTTGTTTATGGGTACAAAACCCCCTCTGATGAAGTGATCATATATGATGCCTCACCCAAAAAGTGACCAAAAATATAAAATATAAAAAAATTAAAGTAGAAAGTTAAATAAAACATAGTATTAAAGAATAACATTCAATATAATGAATATATACAAAAAATTCATATTGACAAAAAAAAAAATAACACCCCTGGGTTAATTTTAAAATGTTATTATGCAGGCCAAAAACAGGCTAATTTAATGGGTTGTGGTATGCCTCAAAACAATTTCTGTCTTTGTTCAAGCACAAGTGTACTTTGCAAAGCTTGCAGACCACATTGGTGCCGATTATGTGGTCATTTGTAGTCATTTGTCCCATAAAGGGTTAATTCAACATCATGGATAGAATATAAAACCTTGCTGTGCCACTGGTTTTATAATGCATATAATTTCAAATTGACACTTGTGGCTTCTAATTGTTGTTGACAATGACTTGGGTTTGTAAAACATAATCTGCAGTGAATATTTATTTAGGTTGGAAGATATACTGAATGATGTATGGTTTTTGTGCTCAGAATTTGAAGATATGCTACCTAGTTGATGCAATACTACTGTTATCTTTATTGTTTCAACTTGTATATTTGTCCTCCTTAAAATTTAATTACCAGTGGCTGTCCTACTTAATTTGAATGATATCCATTTTATTCCTTTTTGCATCTATTTTTCATTCCATTAAATCTAAAATATATCATTCGAGATTCCCTCGAGTCTATATTTAAAACCTACAGCATCTGTGCAACAATTTCTGATGTCATGCAGCTCTCATCGGTTCTAGATACAATTTCTAATTAATCTTTGCTCATTCCTCTAACAAATCTTTATACATTAGGGGAAAAAAATCAATAATTCTTCAATGATACTATAGAGTATTTATAAAAGCACTGTGTTATAAGATGGCTCTATAAAGCAGATTATCATTTTCAAAAGTTTCATGTTCACAGTGTTATCTTGTGCTCTCAGTGTCAGTATTGCTTCTTAGAAGAAGAAAAATGCCTTTATTTAAGAAAATAACGTACATGCACTGTAAGGGGAGCGGGGTCTTACCGCAACCCTTTATGGGGCAAGTGACTATATATGATCACCTGAGGACAAATATTGTAGCCACAAAGACAACATGATCCACACCAATGTGGTCTGCAAGCTTTGCAAAGTACACTTGTGCTTGAACAAAGATAGAAACTGTTTTGTGGCATACCACACCCCCATTAGCCTGTTCTTAGCCTGCACAATAAAATTTTAAGATGAACCCGGGGGTGTTATTTTTTTTGGTATATATTCATTATATTGAATGTTATTCTTTATTTCTGTTTTATTTAACTTTTTACTTTAATTTTTAATTCTTTTATATTTTCCATTTTTGGTCATTTTTGGGCGAGGTACCATATATGATCACTTTGTCATAAACAAAAAGATTTCAGAAAACTTGCAACTAGGTCTAGTTTAACATACAAAAACATTGTTTTGATATCTTAAAGATTTTTAGGGTTGCTCTATACATACCTTTAAGTATTCTTCTGCCCCCCCCCCCCCAAAAAAAAAAAGAAAGAATTACAAGTAGTAACAAACTTATTTACTTTAATAATTACTACATATATGTAGAGGAATAAAATGAATGGTGTGCTATTCTCACAAACATGGTTTTGCATCAAAATTCATAGTAAAGCATTTGATTGCAGGCTATATAGCCTGAAATGTTATTCTTGGAGCCAGGTGTGTTAAAAAATGATTAATTTTATCAAAAAGCTGTGGAAATGTTCATTGATGCTCTTATAGTGTGTGTCTTATCTTGTATCAAGATTTTGTATCATCAACATCAAAAGAATTGGTCATTGTAAAATAAAGATGGTCACAAAAGATTAAGTTTACAAATTTGTTCTCATATTCAAACAAATATCCTATTTTCCCTAGCAACAATCAGAAATAAGTGAAGAAGAGTTGACAAAATCAAGAAAAACTGTTTCATCATTAGTTGGTGGGGGATACAGACAGAAACCAAAATGTAATTCACTCGTTTAAGGATGGTTATCTGCTGAGCAGTTTGCAACAGTTTAAACATGTTTTAGCAAATATAGACAAAAGTTTAATGACTGAAAAGGAAAAACAAAATGCTGTAGAATGTTTAAAGAATCTGTTTGCTCCAACTTAAAAAGAGATGAGGATATTTTGACTTGAAAATACTGTATTTACTAACATTGCGGACACACCTTAATTTTAAGTTGCAAAAACAAAAGATAAAATGAATGTCTCAGCATTTTCACCTACCATACCAAGCTGTATTGTGAGTGGTCTTAGCGACATCTAGATCTTCTTGACTACTTATTTTTTCTTTTTCTATTACAATCAGTAAGTTTACAAGTAGTCTACAGGCAAGTGTACACTATGATACTCCAGTTCCACAATTCATTCTACGTCCAAGCAATGGTTTTTACCTCCACTGGAATATCTTCATCATATAGTCAGTCATGTAAGGGGAGTGAAAATACCAATGATATTGATATACAACATCTAAATTACTACTAGTCCATTGGCTTGTCTACAGTAGTAAACCACGGAAATTCATTTTTGCGATTACTTATATTTTTTATTATTTATAATACTTCTGTTTATTTATTATTTTATACTAAGTATAATTTATCCACTTCATTAAGAGGTCATATACAGGAGTTTCAGATTACTGTCTAGCATAGATTATTTTCCTTTGGGGTTTGGATAGACCTATGAAAGGTGTAACCTTTGACCTGTAGGATGTGGAACAAATAGTGTCTCTGGCGCCTCAAATACGCTGGATGTGTTTTTCACAGCCACTCTGATTACTTATTAAGTTTCTAGCTAATCAATGTTTGAGTAATGCAGTTAATTTTTTTCACAAATATCTTTTATTTTGATCAAGGGAATTTTTCGAAAACTTGGAAATTGATATATTATGGGATAATTTGCATTTATTCTTTGTGTTTACAAAATAAACTTTCTGATATTTTTTTCTGACACTTTAATTTTATATATTTTATTTTTTAAGCTAATGCTGTATGTTGATTTTTGTTGTTATTGTAAATATCTCCTAAATACAGGGTTGCCAGATATGTCCAATTCGGACTTCGCATCCGTTTTTTGCCCTGTATGTCCTATTAAAAATTTTAAGAATCGGACATACAAAATTGTCTGATTTAAGGCCCCACTCAGTGTTGCCAACTTTGATATTTATATCTAAACTTAGATATTTTTTGTTGTTTTTAGATATCGGATATCAGTTTTAGCCACTTTTAGATATTTATTTTAATTATTGTGATAATGATCTAGCTACGTTTAGCCAATATTAGCTATCTTTAGCCATCAATTTATTTCTGTCCTTCTTGACCATATTTGTCCATATTTGAGAAAACTAATCTGACAACCCAGCCTAAATACCACATATTTTCCAAGTGAATGAATACTCGGACTACTGTTCCCATAATATATAATCTTGAACCAGGGATGCAGACTAACTTTTTTCACCACCGTCCCGAAGGAAATGTAAACTGTCCCAAAATCAAAATGTTGTTTCTTTACTGTGTTATTATCATCTATAGTTATGGGGATTGCGGGTCCCATGCGCTGCCTCTGATTATATTTATTTTGCTCCATTCAAATAAATTGGCTTTAAACAAAATTGAAAAGTTTTCTGTAGAGCTGCAGCAATTAATTGATTAGTTAACTATTAAATTAATTGCCAACCTAGAGGACTGTTAGTAAACTGAATATTTTTTGGTTGTGGACAAACCAAGACATTTGAGGACGTCATCTCTGGCTTTGGAAAACGGTGATTGACAATTTTCACCATTTTCTGACATTTTCTGACATTTTATAGAATATGTAGACCGCATTTTATAATCATCTAATCAATTAATCGAGAAAATAATCAACAGATAAATCAATAATGAAAAGAATTGTTAGTTGCAGGCCTAGTAAACTGTAAAAAACACAGAATTAGGAACAAATAAATTGGAGAACCAAAATTCTGAGTCTCATTCTCAGTTCTCGGTCTTTGAGCCAGGGTTACCAGATAGTTGGAGACGTTTCTGGACCCCAAAAATGGCCAAATGCCTAAATTGTTTATAAAACATTGCAATACTGCACTACACTCCAAAAATAAGAATTTATTTAAAATACGTCTACAACAAAGTTAGCTTACCTCAATCAATCCTATATTTGAAAGTCCTAAAAGAAGGGCCTCCAAAACTGTTTAGAATACTGAACCCATCAAGCAATCCTTGATCCCTAATCAACCCCCAGACATGTACAAAAAATATTACTATTAATAATAAAGTAGACGTGCAGTTTTAGACATTGTTTTGTTTCATTTAAAAAAAATGAAAAACAAAGGGAAAAATAAATATGGCCAAACCAAAACGTTCATTGCCAAATGCTTTTCAAAAAGGCTAAATTCGGCAATAAAATGGCCAAAATGGCAACCCTGCTTTGAACTGAGGTCACCGTGGCCTGCCACCGCTCTACCACTGTTTTCCCCCGGTTGTTTCAACAGAGAGAAAGGGAAGTGAAAAAGTATGCATTCACATACATATACAGTTTATGTGCATGTATACTTTTCACTCTTTTCACTGGGATTGGGAGTACATACGAAGCCGTAACACTTGATATTTAACTTTAACTCTTTATATATCCTTCCGTCTCAGTTCAGATTCTAATTTGCTGACAGTTTAAACAAAAATTCCTTTCGTCACGGGAGAGTTCCAAAGAAGATCTCTTTTCGTCCTAAACACATTTCCTACTGTCCTCGGCACGACGGGACAATGTTAATTTCAAGCCCTGACTTGAACACCATGTACACTTCTGAATTTGAATCCAGTGATTTAAAAAAAAATAATTTTTAAATCAGTTTTTACCAGAAAGCTACTGTCTTCAATTTTTAGCAAAATTTAGCTAAAGTTTAAATTTCTTGTGTACTTAAAAATTTAGGAAGTTCTACTTGGTATTTTGATCTTGCTGTTTATTATAATGCCCTTGAAGATTTATTATTCCTGGTTATAAAAATTCTGTCATGTACATTAGTTTGTCTGTTTTGCACATGACTCTCATTCATTCTCTCATTATTTTGTCTGTCACAAATGTTCTCTTATGATTATTCATTTCTATTTTTAACATTCTTTTTATTATGGGATGGGATAATGAACATTTGATTTGTCTATTGTGAATATACACTTTGTAAACATGGCAGTGTTTAAAAATAAAACAAGACATACTGAATTTTAATATGATCATAAAAGACAATACTATTTTGGAGAAAAATTGCTTTGGATATGGAGTAAGTTGTATTTGGTCAACTGACCGAATTGATATAAAATGTTAATAAAATCTTTTTTAAATATTGCTTCATTGAGTAATCTTTCTCCGCTTTTATTAATTAAAAAAGAAAAATGGTTGTATTTGTTTTCTGTGGCTTTAATAAAATATTGATTCTGTAACATGATCTACTTGCAATAATGTAAAGTGATCCTATTTTTAAGGCCAGTTGGAAAAAAAATAGTGGGGCTGCTTAACCAAATAATTGTGGATTTTGTGATAAAAGCATATAATTTGTACACTTATAGCCAAAGACATTAAACAGATATTTGGATATTCAGCCATCATAAATTTTGAATATGTCACCCATGGCAACCATTTCAAAATTGCTGCCAGCGACAATTAGTTTCAGATCAATTTTCTTATCAGCGATGAATATGATATTGAGGACATAATTAGTTGAATTTTGTACCATACATAGTTCTTGAGAATTGCCATTTGAATAATACATGTAAGTCATTGAAAATTCAAGCTTCTGGGCAATTCTAAAGTTCCAAATTGGAATTCTGCATCATAAAACATGTATAGATTTGACACTGAGATCATCCATATCAGATTAGTTTACGCAACTTTATTGCAATTACAATTTTCATACCAGTTATGGCTGCCATCTTGAATTTTCAATGACTTGCATGTATTATCAAAATGGCAATTCCCAAAAACCATGTATTTTATATTTGTGGAAGCAATATTCTTGTTGAAAATATTAGGCTGTAAAGACAAAACTGGTGTCATTCTTGATATGAAGAACAAAGTCTGTTTATAAAATAAATGCATATTTATTTGCTCTCTCCTTTTAAGATGCACGGGTGATTCTATATCTCCAGAAAGGGACAATGAGTTACAGTTTGCAGCGTTGTTCCATTTTGCATTTGAAAAAACAAATGATTGAGTGAAATTAAAATAGCAGTCATCTTCCCTCTATGAGAGCACCCGTGCCTGCCTCTAGGACAGGCAAGCAGTCTGGCAACTACTCTTCTAATGATTCTATTAGCGGCTATTTAACAGCGTGTTTTCGTAACAGATTACAATAAAAACAAACACACACACACCCTATTCGGTGAGTGTTTGACAAACACATACCAGCGCTCACACACACTATTCAGTGAGTGGTTGACAAACACGTATCAACTGCATACACACGCTTACACTATGCGCCATCCCGCTTAAACACACGTCTGTACTAATTAAGATATAAGTCCAGAGATTTACTGCTTGTAGATTTTATCAATGCGCTAATGTTTCTGGGGACATGGCCCAATATCTTACGAAAGGTCAAGCCCTTAACCTTTTTAGGTTTCCCCAAATCTCTGGCTGGGGAAAGGAAACCCAAACCCAGTTACACACACATATAGACACACACACAATCTCCAATACACTCTAATGCACACCCATACATATATCGTTACATAGTGAAAACATGAACAAACACACACTTATACATTTGCAATCTATAGTAACTCTACTTTTACAGAGGACCCTATTTTCCGTGGTCTTGTGCCTTCCATTTTGCCTCTTTCCTAACATCAGCACCACCATCATCATCATCATTTTCATTATCACCACCATCATCAATATTATCAATGATAATAACGATGATAATTCTTTATCATTAAAAATGATAGCCAAAATAATGTTGGGATGTATCTATAGGACCCTGATTAGCATTTCAAGCTTATCTCGCAGACCATTACCCTTACACTTGGGGTCTAAGGTTCCATAGGATGAAAAGCAAAACACAGATTAAATCCACTGTAAATGGTTGCAGTAAATGTATTTATTTATAAATTAGCTATAAGAAAGTTAACAGAGTAATTTACTCAATCAAGAAAAATGGCTGCCATAGACGACATATTGAATATTGATGGCTCAATATCCAAAATGTTTTTGGAGTGCCTTTGGCTATAAATGTACCAAATTATATGCTTTTATCACAAAATGCACAATTGGCTTGAAACTTTCAGTTAAGTGGCCCCACTAAAAAGCTGTCGAAACTAACAAAAGATATGTCATTGATATTCTTTTCTTATGCTTCTCTTTGGTTTCTAACCTAAAAACACTTTGACCTATCATCTCATAATAAAAAAAGTGCACATAGCTTATACATATGTATATGTATTTGGCAACCCCCAAAAGTTTCACCAGCCCTGTCAACTGGAGTCTAGAATACGCTGATTGCATCCCCTGCAGAGGGTTAAGACCCCCCCCCCCAACAGGCGCCACCAAAGTCGCAAGAATCTATTTTATAAAAAATAACATACTATAACTAATTAAAAAAAAAAAAAATTTTTCACCAAAGTCGCAAGACACTAGTTTAAAAGGAAGAAAAAAAAAAAACCAAAGTCGCAAGACTCAAATTAAAAAAAAATAACCGTTTACCAAGGTTGCAAGACTCTAATTATAAAAAACAACCATTTACCAAGGTTGGAAGACTCTAATTAAAAAAAAAATAACCGTTTACCAAAGTTGCAAGACTCTAATTAAAAAGAAATAACGGTTTACCAAAGTTGCAAGACTCTAATTATAAAAAATAACTGTTTACTAAAGTCGCAAGACACTATTTTGAGGATTTTAAACTGATTTCGGCATTAAATGACCCATCAAGGGTTGATATGCCGCTAAACAAATCAATCAATCAACAAAATGTTTCTCATCTTAGGTCCTCTCATTCTTACCAAGTATTGTTTTCTGAAAGTATTAAGTATTGTTTTTGTTTTATCTTGCAAGTTTGGCTACTGGCTACTTGCAATACAACTGTTTGTCCAAGTTGGTTTAAAATTTTTATCTTCCAAGTGTTCAAATTTGTCATTTTACACTTTTATAATACAAGTTTAGATCTATAAACCATTAAATCAAGTTTTACTTTCATGGAATTCTTAGCTTCCAATATAATTTCCATGTGTAGGATAAAAAGTATTCATCCATCACTAAGTCAATACAAAGTCGATTTGTCTGGTGCAAGCTAGAGTCTAACATGGCTTCCTTTATTGTTTTGATATTAGAAACCATCAATCAAAACTGTTAACATAGGTTTCTTTCATTTTTTCAAGTTGGTCTGCCTATGTATCACGTGTACATGCCACACCAATATAGCAAGAGGGCTGAAAATTTCAACATTTACTCCTTATGTCTAAAAAAACATTTTTTTTTTTTTTTGCTTTTTGAAATTTCCCCCCATATAGGTTTTTAGTGGGGGCTCAATATGCAATGTAAGTTTATGCTAAATTGATCACTAGTTTGTGTCCGCTTGTTTTTTTGTTGAAAATTCAGACTTTCTTAGTGATCATTGCTCAACTAAAGGCGAGAGAAGTTACTTATTTGTTGATCACTCCTTTTTCCAATTTTTTTAATTGATCACCCCAAATATGACATGCTACCAAAAGATGTTGCTCACATGACAGTTTCTATTGAGTGACTAAACAGACTTGTTCCTGTTTGTGTTATAATTTGATTTTTTTTATATCTGTAACTACAGTTTGAAACATTATTTACAGGATTTGTTTAACTGGTTCTGGTTTGGTATGATAAACAAAGTGTGTGTTTCTGTATAATTTCTAAATTTGTAAGTAGCACTAAGATCATTCTTATCAACACCAAAAGATTCTGATTTGAGGAAGTATGGATGTATCATGCCAGTTCAAATTTTGTTTTTCAACTCCTGTGCAGATTTGTGCGAGAGAAAGTATTTTCTTTCTATTTCGACCCTGACCAGAATATTCAAGTTGAGGTTGAACTGACATTGTGAATTGAGCCTTGTTTTGTACAGTTTGGAAAGAAGAAATCAATGAAGATCATATTAGGATAGGAAGAGGTATTCTTGCTTTACTTTGCTGCTTAATCATTAGCAGAACTGGGGAAAATCTCTTCCTTACTCTTAGAATACCAGGATCAATGACTTATTTAGCAAATCCTTATTTGACTTTTCTCAGTTTATTTTAACATTAACTAGTGGTTATCTACCAGAAGGATACATTATTGCATATATGCTATATATTTGTAAGAAGTATCAAGTGGTCTCATTTCCAATTACATTTTGTCATTATCTCTGAAAGGTTATGAGGATTTTATGATCTTGTATATTCATTTTTACCTTCAGTTCTGCACGAGAGATTTTAGAAGGAATGAAATTTATATACCTCGTTCTTTGTAGAACAATTCTAAAATGAACATAAAAACACACCATTTATTAAATGGTGTGTTTTTTTCTTTTAGAACAATTCTAAAATGAACATAAAAACACACCATTTATTAAATGGTATGTTTTTTTGTTCATTTTAGAATTGTTCTACAAAGAACGATGTATATAAATTTCATTCCTTCTAAAATCTCTCGTGCAGAACTGAAGGTAAAAATGAATATACAAGATCATAAAATCCTCATAACTTTTCAGACACAGCTTTTCCTGCCTAAATCATTTGTAGCCATAAAAAAAATTCCAATGTTCAGTTCTTGGAGTTGTAAATACCATTTGTTGACTTATTATAATTTTATTTTTCTAATTCAAAGAGATTAAAAAATGTTGCTTACTTTTTCATTACTATTTTCTATAGGAAGATCACCTTTATTCCTGTGGTGTTCATTCAGTGGGATCCTCTGATCTTCACCAAAAACAAAGTGATATCTTCAACATCTTTGTTGTCTCTTTCTGTTCACATAATGTGAATTTAAATTAAATGACAAAATAAACCACACATTATTTGATAACTGAATATTGTTTACTTGGAGGTATGCCCCCCCCCCTCCCACCTTGTGTATATTATTTAAATGGAAAATCTTAATTATGTTAAGGGACAGTTTAGATTTGTCTCGGTTATAGATAATAGTTTTGGTGAATAACATGATTTGTATTACAATTCACACCCTCATTGTCAAAGAGAGACTAGTCTACGCTTGTTGTAGGGAGTGAGTTTAAATCACCTTCTGCCAATCCATGAAGTCTTTGGCCGATTGGTAAAAGCAGCTAGTCGGAGTTTGATTCTCACTGAAGGCTTACTCTTTATTTCCTATTG
>VCCN01001112.1:425088-436489 GCA_006491835.1 Architeuthis dux | reverse complement strand
TGGAGTTTATTTTATCAGAGAAAGAGTGAAAGCACATCTTAATGAATGGATTTTGCTATCATTTAGATAGAAAGCTTGGAAATGGAAAAGAGTCTTAGCATTGTACTGAAGACAAATGCAAAGGTTGAATCCAAATTAATAGAAGTTTATATGAGGAAATGTCATGGTGCCTAGACATGTGCCACAGCCAGCATTAACAGTAATGATGCGGACACTTACACACATTTGTGAGTGGTCTTGTGCATCTAATGATGCCCCGAGGAGAATAATCCATGAAAAACGAGCCTCTTTGGCAGATGTAGCAACAATTCTACTTCCTAATTACACTTTACTGCAATGAACTGTTCAGTGTTGTCGAAAACAAGATAATTTGTTTTTGTTGGTCCTTGCGTTGAATTGTCGTAGCAAAATTGTTGTGTGCAGAAATGTCGGCAAACCTTTTTCAGGCAAATCTGGGCACTAATTTATAATCTGTGAAATTTCCCAAGTGCACAATGTAGATTTTGTTTCAGTAGAAACCCAAAGATCCAAAACAAAATGGCAATGGTTTAAGACTTGGCTCTACTTCATATTTCAACAGAAATAGTTTAAATCTCCTCAGTAAAACCTTTCATATTTTTATTTCCCCATTTACAATAACAAGCTTTTAATTTTGTAAGTACTTGTTTGCATGTTGCATTAGTGTGTGGATGTTGAGTCTATTAATATTAAAAACATGCAAAACTATGCAGTAAAGATCTTTCTTTAACCAAGTCGAAAAAAAATAGAAACAATTTTTTTTTGCCAGTAATTTTTTGTGCTTTTAATCCGTTAGACCCTAACAATCTTTGTGGGATTTTTTATTTTTCAGAATTTTTAAGTTTTACGAGTGGTGTTCTTTTTACAATGTAACTGTATGGTAAATGGGGACGTTACTTTCCATCCATTGTATGGAAGTGAGGCTTCAAAGCATTCGGTTACTTCCCTTCTGTGATATTTTGAAGATTTTTTTGTGCTTTCATTAAGGTTTGGACATGAGCACACCCTCGGGCAGCTCGGCATGTCCCCCACCAAAAAACCTTAATGAAGGCACAAAATATCAAAGAAACATAATTAACAACCATTACAAGGGAAGTAACAACATGCTTCAAAGCCTCACTTCCATATACTGGACTGAAAGTAATGGTCCTGTTTGCTTGTTAGGGTCTAATGGATTAAAAGCACTACAAATTACTGGCGAAAAGAAATTGTTTCTATTTCTTTTTCGACTGGGTTAACGAAAGTAGATCTTTACCAACTATGCTAATTATACCATGTTTTCACTCCAAATGTATGGAGTCTAACTGGTCTCTGTATGCCTGTCTCAAAATATTAATTTTAATATTCGATTGTAATTTTTTATAAAGATTCATAAATTCTAAATTTAGAAATTAGTTGTCTTGCCTTCAATTTCTTCTTGAGCAAGTTTTTTGTCAAGCCGACACCTGTTCTGCACTTGTACGTGCTTGCACACTAACTTGGTGTGTTTGCATGATTGTTTCAGAATATTCAGTGAAGCTAGAACTCGATCAGTTGCTAGTCAGACCAGTATTTCTTTTTTCACTGCAATATGTGGAGGTACTTAATAGCAGAATGAATAGGTAGCCTATGTCACTATTATAAATGCATTTTAAAACATCTGCTTCTCTTCTCTCTTATATCAGTTTTTACTAATTGTTTCAGTTTGCACATACTTACTGTTATGGTAGGGTACTCAATAAGAATGGAAGTGCGGGTGGCCTAGCGGTTAATGGAAAAGGGAATCGATAAACTTTCTAACCCCAGCTGTAATGGTGGATGTTCACTCTGCACTAATGCCCTTGGAAAAGGCATGAATACCCCACCCCAGCTATGGGTAAATAGCAGGGTAAACTGGGCCTTTCAGCCTTAGTTGGCAACCAGTCTAGGAGGCAGACAACTCAGAATTCAAACTGGGAAAGTCCAACCCTCAATGTCGTGAGAGGTGGGCAACAGATAGAGATGGGGATGTATTCCTGAAATGTACGGTTAATGCAGCTCTGATGGGCCTAGCAAGCTGGAAGTGAATTATAATATAATAAATTGATTGAGTAAAATAGAGGAGAATAAAAACGAACAGATGGAATAACTCAACCACCGTCTCCACCGCCTCATGACACCTAAGGTACTAGGGGAAGTTTTACAAAAACCCAACTGATTGAGAATAGAATTTCCTATGAATGGTTTGCGAGACCAGTAGTTTTTCTCATACAACATGAATATAAGAGGCGCCCTAGCAATTTAAAAACAAGGACTCATGAAGATAGTATCGAATAGCAGAGTAATAAATATGACAGATAACTTGTGGAAGGATAAAGCTAACGAAAATTAATGACTAAATAAGAAGATAGCAGACACACGTGCAAAGGAAAACGCCCACAGAAAAATCAAGACAGGCAAGACAACTCAAATCAACCAATGAGAACACTGCACAGATTATTGCAACAAATGAATCTATAAAAGGAATTATCAAAATACCATTAATTGTTCATCTGTTGATCTAATTGTGAAACCAGCTGTACAGGTTGTTATGAACCAATAAAAATTATATATATAATTTTTTTTTTTTTTTCAAATCTGTTTTCTTTGTCTATTGTCCTATCTAATTCATATGCATTAAAGCCATTCAATTTGTTATTTTTATGAATAGGATTTCATGCAATAAGTCAAACATGCCCATGCTCAGATATTGAACAATTCATAACTATCACTTTCTAAAGCTGATTGGTTTAATGTAAGGAGTTAAAATACATTTATTAAAAGACCCAAAATTTTGCTTGACAAATGTTTGTATATTTGATAAAACATCAATATCACCGTCGTTTTTTTTTAATTGGTGACCAACATTTCTTTCTTTTTTTTCTATCAGTATTTTATTTCATTCTCTGTTAACAAGAAATAGGTCTGACAATAATTTTTTGGTAAAGATCTTTCATTAACCAAGTCGAAAAAAAATAGAAATTTTTTTTCGGCAGTAATTTTTTGTGCTTTTAATCCATTAGGCCCTAACAATCTTTGTAGAAGTTGTTAGTTGTTTTTCAATGTTTTGTTTGGGGGGTTCTATTTACAATATAACTGTATGGCAAACAGGGCCATTACTTTCAGTCTGTTATATGGAAGTAAGGCTTTGAAGCTTGTTGTTACTTCCCTTGTAAAGGTTGTTAACTATGTTTCTTTGATATTTTAATGACGATTTTTGTGTGCAGGCCTCACAAGGGAAGTAACCGAATACTTCAAAGCCTCACTTCCATACAATGGATGGAAAGTAACAGTCCCGTTTACCATACAGTTTCATTGTAAATAGAACACCCCTCGTAAAACCTTAAAAAAACATTTTTTCTGAAAAATCCCAAATCCCAGGAAGATTATTAGGGTCTAACGGATTAAAAGCACAAAAAATTACTGGTGAAAAAAAATTGTTTCTATTTTCTTTTCGACTTGGTTACTGAAAATTCTTTTTTTTAGTCATCTTACACAAATTATTGAAACTCTGTTAAACCTATTTTCTAGAAAACAATCAATGTTAATTCTGTTTTTTAAATTAAAATAAAAAACATTGATTTAAGATAACTCGTTTTAATTAAGCTATTTGGATAACATTTTCTTTATGTTGGGGATTAGATTTCATTTATAATGCCATTTCTTGGTTGAATAATAAAAAGTAGTGAAAAAAAGCTTTTAAAGCAATAAATATTCATGACTGCTTATCTGTTATCTGTAAAGGAGAGTACACAATGTTTCTTTTGAGATTTCTTTCACTAAAAGCAGACTATTTCTTTAATATATAAAGATTAAGAAAAAAAATGCATAAATTTGTGTGGTTAGATTTATTGACTTTGAAATTGTTGTGTATTCTTGTAGACCTCTTGTGGAGCATAGGGCTGCATTGCATTTTCAGTTGCAAGTAGGTTTTAATAGGTGGAGTTAATAGCCCCAGTGGCATAGCAAGGGTTCTCAGCACCCCAATGTTTTGATTATTTATTTTGTGACTCATTACCCACTTAATGACAATAACAAGAAGAATTAAATACCACCTTACATAGGCCTAAAATAAAGTCCCACTATAACATTTAATTAGTATGAATTGAATTAAAATATTACTTATTTTATTAAACAAATTGTTTTCCTATGATTGTGACTTTTCTTCCTATTACGTTTTTTTTAGGTAGCTCAGGGTAACGCTACATTGTGACTTTTGTTCCGTGACTGTTATTTTGGGATTCTTTTTAAAATATATTGTAGACTTTGCGGCCCTTCACACTTGTGCCCGGGGCGATTGCTCCCCCCTTGTCACCCCCACCCCTCTTGCTACGCCACTGGCTCCAACTGCCCTGCTATTTACCCAAAGCTGGGGGGGAGAAGTGAATTCACACCTTTCCCATGGGCATTAGTGAGAAGTGAACATAAGCAGCCTTGGCTGAAACTGTTCACAGAAACTTGTTACTATTTGACAATCTCTCTACAAGAGTGATGTTGTTGTATACTGATATAGTTGGAATGTCAAACGTGGATTTTTTGTTTGTATATATCCTACCGGTAAAGGATGAAAATAAGATATTGTATAGAATGCTTAAAACTTGAAGCTAAGGTAAAAAATCAAATCCTCTGCACCGATTTCCTAGGTATTCTGTAGATTACTCAGTTTGTTTTAGGCAATGTTTGAAACGTCCGAACTGCAACAAATAAGGTACCTCACCACTATTGGCTGACTGTTAGTGGCTTGTTGTCAAGCATTCCCTTGGCGCATGCCTAGGTATTATTCTATAGAATTCTTAAGACTTCAACAAGACAAGGTATAAAATCAAATACTCTCTACACATAGAAGACTAAAATGATGCAATGTTCATCAGAATATTTTTTGTTTAGTTTAGGTTTCAGGGATGAGTTCACTGAAAAAACTTGCTCATCTCTGTTTATTATATTTTTAATTAATTTAGGTTTAACCGATTTCAAATTGTTAATAAAGTGTCCAAACCCTGTTGTCTATTGTATTATACTTTGCCTACAAAATGCTAGACATTCTATAGAATACCTAGGCATTCTAGTAAAATCCCTAGGTCAAGTATTTAAGGTCAGAATGAAGTCAACTTATTTCATACTTTACTAAAGAATGCTATACATTCTATAGACTACCTTAGTTTCATACAATGCCAGTTACATAGACACTTTCATTATTTTAATTTTTTTCTTAAAAGTTAAACAATAACTCTAGTCTGTGTTTTCATTTGGTTTGTATTGGTCAGTTATATATAGCTAGATGTTTGTGTTCCTACCTGTCCAACTTGATGTGATGATGCCTTGCTAGATTTGCAAGTTCTCCCATTCATCACGGAATAACAATAACAATAGCAGCAGTAGTAGTATGTTCATCCTTTTTAAATATTGACCTTCTTTCTTTCTTTTCCTATTACTGATTGTATTTATTGCTACTTTAAAAGTCTGTGTGTGTGTGTGTCTCTCTCTCTCTCTCTCACTATCTCTGTGAGTGTCTCTCTCTCTCACTATCTCTGTGAGTGTCTCTCTCTCACTATCTCTCTGTCTCTGTCTGTCTGTGTGTGTCTCTCTCACTCTCTGTGTGTCTCTCTCAAAAGAAATTGTCATTGTTTTGGACTGAACTTTCATAGCTAAAAATAAACTGCATTAAATCAACATAGTTGCAAATATAGTAAGTGATTCACTATATATGTATATATATATATATATATATATGTGTGTGTGTCTGTGTGTGCTATATATGTGTGTGTGTGTCTGTGTGTGCAATATATATGATTTGTTATTGATTACTGCTTGCTGTCATTGATATTTAATTTCATTATTCTCCCTGCTATCTACATTTTTGTGTCTATAGAGCACTGTGATTGTTTTTCATTGTCATTTCTTCTAGTTTTGCCCTTCTCCCCACAGAAGGTGCAAATTGTAAAGAGCAGACCTGGACCCTGTGTATTCCAAATAGATCCCTGATGCTACATAACTTTTACAAGGGCTGATATTCTAAACATTCATATTAATGTATTATAACATTTTTTTTTGTAATATCTAATACATACAATACTAGGAAAGTCTGTAAAGCCTTTTAAAGCCCCAACTGCCAAAGTAGATGAAGCTTCTGTGGGATCATCACTTGATAAAACAAGCCAAGAATATCACAAATCCAGATACCCACCCACAGAATTTTTGCCCCATTTCACTCTTTATAGTTGATATTGAATTCTATCCAAAATATTAGGTGGCATTATTGAATGAGTTTAAAGATACATTTTTATACTTCTTGAATACACTTGTAATAGTGGTTAGCATTTACAAACTTCTACTATAGCTGTTCGAGAATTACTGACAACCTAGTGCATTTCTACTGGTATTAACAATTTACAACTAATCTCTAATACCACCTCTGCTGCTGATAGGTAGCTTGCTGTTTGCACAACTATACTACTACTACTAAAGCAATAGCAGCTACTATTTCTACTATTACTATCATGGCTACTCCATTTGTATTACTACTACTAACATCCCTGTTTGGTGTCTTATTGATTCTTGTTCCTATGTAATAGTGTTACAACAACTCCCATATATTTCTGCAACATATACACACACATTCTAGTGTAGTTACTATCACATTTTTTGGTCTCTTGAATTGCAATAAGAATACTAAAAAGCAGTTCTGTCTATTTTTGTACATTATTCACTAGGCTACCCAGCATTGCCTGGATTAAAATAACTTCAATTTTTGTATGTCCATATTTTGAAAAGAATAGACAGGCAATATAGAGAAATAGTTTGATTTTGTTAAGCACAGAATTCTTTGTCTCTTTATCTGTTATGAATGTGAGTTCAAGTATAGTATCTATTTTCTCTTAAAGAGGTAATGTAGAGAAGCCTTATAATTGGAATCCTGGTTCTTTCAAAATCATTAGTTTTCTTTTGCTTTACATGAAGCAGATTTGAATCCATGTTCAATGACTTTGAATTTTCCAAATGGAAAAATAAATTGGCCCATTTTAATATTTCAACTTTATTAAAAATTACCCGCAATTTAAAAAAAAAAAAATTTCTTTTGGTATACATGAAAAGTCTCTTACACACACACACGTAGATACACATACACATACATACACACAACTGTTTATATAGTCTATAATTATGCTTAGTGTTTAACTCAAAACGATAAGCAATCTGTCAGATGACTTGTATATTAACAAATATATACTTTATTGTACACGTTTATGCTGTTAAATAATTGTATACTAATGTGTGTGTGTGTGTGTGTGTGTTAGAAACGGTATTAAAAAATGTTGGCCATCTATTTGAGTCTGTTAATTGGCTTGACTGATTGGAAGGTATACCTATTAAGCCTGCTAGTTGAAGGAGGGTATGACTACTTAGCAGTCTAGACAATATGGTAATTTATGAGCACATCTTTTGATAGTAGCAGTCTCCAGCCCTGTACATCTTGTGGTTCATATTCATTTGTTTGTGGTCCCTTGATCGAAAGAGGTTGTTTAGGTGGAGAAGGTGAATGACATCATTTTAGAAATGAAATCAGTTTGTCATGGCTGATTATAAATCATCCTCTGATTAGGTTATCTTTACAGACTGAGAATAATTTAAGGACCCCAACCATCTTATATGATTTACACACACTCGTGTGCACCTTCAACAATTTTTAAACATCTATCTCTAATTTGCACTCAGATTTATACAAGTTCTACACCTGCAGGCAGCAAGTGTATATTTGGTGGAAAAAGAAACACACATACACTAACATTAAGTTTATATTTTGTGCATGAGTATGTATATACATATAAACCTGGGATTTCTTTTTTAACTAATGCGTCATACAGTAATTTCTCTGCTCTATAACAAGATGGAGGTGTTATGTGGCATAGCAGTTATCAGCATGGAAAGCAGAATTGGCGAACAGTTTGAGCCGCGGCTGCTTATGTTCACTTTGCACTAATACCCTTGGGAAAGGCATGAATACACCTACCAGCTATAGGTAAATAGCAGAGCAGTTGGAGTCCTTTAACCCTGTAAGGCAGTCAATTTTGGATGTGGTGCTAGCAATTTCACCCGGTGAAACCTACTTACGACTGAAACCACAATGAGGCCCTATGTTCTACAAGGAGTCTACAGGGAATAAAAAAATAACAAGCCCGTGATTTCCTTGTTGAATATCCAATGTTAGAGCAGTCTAAATTCCGTCCCACAACTCAATGTGTTATTGCTTCATGTTATTTCAAGGAATACAAGCTTGTATTTTTCATAATTGATTAGTTGCCAGATCTTTGTTGGCTGATTGATTTCTGTGACTGTTGGTAAATATTTCTCTCCCGTACAGAGAGTGAGAAAATGGGCGGGTTGGTATGCATTGCTAGGTTCCCCAAGTACTTCTACATTTATTAATGAATCCAGGTAATTGAGTAGTAGTAGTACTCACTAATGATGACTATACAAGTTCTCTTATGATGACTATACAAGTTCTCTTATTTACAGATACATTTGCATTTATTGAATTGCTTCTTATAGGCTCTGTTTTCAAGCTTACCCACGGAGCACTTTTTTCAATGAATTATATAGGATTTAAATCTTTCATTTAGTACTCACTTCTCTATACTTCTCTATACTTGTACACACAACAAAAACCAAATAAACTATCCTTTTTTAAGAGGTAAATATTGAAGATTCATCTTTTTATGTACCTTATCCTTTGATTTAAGCATCAGCTCAGTACTTTGTCATAACTTTTTGAACATCTATTTTAATGATATTTTCTATAGTTTTGAGAAGGGTCATTAATATTCAGATGGTTCTTCGGATGATTGAACTCCTCTTTGTTATTTGTGTTGTAAACACAATGTTTTGGCCGATCCATTCTTCGGCCTTCTTCAGGTATAAAGTCCAAGTGTGATGGGTTAAACAGAAGTTATGTTTAAAGGAGGGGGTAGTCCTAGCACATGGCCCAGGTGTTTCTGTGTTTTTGTCTACCCCCCCCCCCCTTAAACATAACTTCTGTTTAACCCATCACACTCGGATTTTACACCTGAAGAAGTATCTTTTTCATGGTCGACTTATTGGGGCTTCCCAATTGTTTTCTGAAGTGATGTTGGAGATTTATTAAAAAAAGAAAAAGAAAGTACCATGATGTTTTTATTAATGTGTGAATATATAATTATTTATAAATTAATAGGAAATATTTAAAGTTGTTTGAAACCACAGACCTTTTTGTTTAACAGTTCAAAAAGTTTAATTTTATGAATGATTTTACTGGTCTTTCAAGTTTATATTATTATTTTTTTTTAATAAATACTACATGAAGTTGTTAATGTAAGAATACATTTTCAGAATGTTTAAATCTGAACTATTTGTTTTGGTAGAGAAGTTATAATTAAAATAGTATACAATTAGTATAGTATACTTTTAACTGCCTACAACTTTCAATATAGTACAGACATTGCAATCGGTCAAATAAAATGCTGAAATTTGTTCATTAGATATTCCCTAAACTAAACCAGAAAAACATAATGGGATCGGTAAAAATGTTTTTTTATGTGTAAACAAATATTCTCTATAAAATTAAAAAACAAAAAACCCAAAACAATTTATTCCGAATGAATGACAATGTAAATGATTATTCTGGTTAGATTCTACTACGATATCTATTGTTCAATGCCGCTCTTCTATTTTTTGTATAGTTTTATCATGTGATAACTTGTTGATTTCTACCTTAAATGTGAAATTGCTCAATCTTTTCTCTTTATTAACCATTACTGTTTCTATTTATGGATATAGTTAACAATATTTGTTTGTTTCACTCTTTTAGATAATACAGATTTGAATATATTTCACATGACATGTCACAGACAGACAATGAAACCTATTATCTCCCTTTCGTTTAAAAAAAAAGAAAAAGTTTTATTGTTATAGACTCCTTGTTGAACTTAGGGCTGCATTGCGATTTCGGTAGCAGTAGTTTTTTTTTTTTTATTGGATGAAGTTTCTAGCCACCCCCATGCTCAAGCTAGGTTTTTTTTTCTGTCAGAGTAACCTTCTCTTAGATGGACTGCGTTGCAAAGCTAAAGGGCTCCAACTGTCCCGCTATTTACTCATAGTTTTTTCCCAATGACATTAGTGCAAAGTGAACACAAATAGCCTCATCTGAAACTCATATTCCATCCGCTGATTCCGTTTTCTGTAACCATTTACACAATTTGAAACAATGGACCCTTCCACTGAAACGATTTCAGTAGTTTTTGTTTTAAAAAAAAATCATCCCATAGAAATTCAAATGTATCTGAATGTTTTCATGGTGATAAACTAGTAGATATATAAAAGATATATAATACTTTATTATAGTCAACCGAATTCATAATACTTATCTACAAATAAAAATACATAGTGTATATGCATATGAATGTACATGTATACACACATATTATACTACATTTTAAAAATTAATAATGAATAAAATGTAGAAGTTGAGAGGCAAAATTAACTTAATTGATATAAAAAAATGTTTTTCATTAACCCAATTGCTGTATGTGAAAATAATAAATAGAATATCTGAAATAAGCTAATATGAAAGTTGTGTGTGAGGAAAGAATATCTTGGGGAAAAACCAATCTTTATTTTGGTTTCAAATGAGGAAATATAACTGTTTTGGAGTCAAATGAATGGAACTTGTATAATTTTATTTTATATTTAGCAGTTTTTTCTGTTTGTTGACAATCAATGTTGTGATCATATAAATAGTTCTTTTCTATGGTGTGGTTAGCATTGCCATCATTTTAATAAAAGGCAGATATTTTTTAAAAGTTGAGGTTTTGTGTTTTTTGAAAAAAACCTTTGTCATGAATTTTGGACTAAGTGATTTGAGTCATGAGAATCAAATTATTTTCCCAGCATCAAGGACTTTTTCGGTCTCAAGGACACACCCCGATTTTGACTTGCACAATTTTGATAAAAAAAGAATTAAAATAGGATTGGCCTATGAAAAAGGTAACCATTGGCCTGTATGACGCAGAGTAAATTTTCAAGACTTATTTTTAGAAAATAGCATCTTCGACAATGGGAAATACAGTATTTTATAACAATGTTTTAATCCCTAAAACATAAGATTCCATTTGAATATCCTATTCGTATAGCAGTAATCAAGTAACAACAACAATTCTTTTTCCGTGAATGCAGCAGACCATAAAAGTGAGTGAGTTTGATCCTTACTGGGTGTCCCTTACTTCTGGCCTTGTGCCAAAACTAACCTTTGTAAATAACTAAAATTCAATGTAGGGGTACTGCTGATTTTTCAAATACACATTAATATGTGTGTATGTACATTCATATGCATATACACTATGTATTTTTATTTGTA
>VCCN01001112.1:397457-414439 GCA_006491835.1 Architeuthis dux | reverse complement strand
TTTATTATTATTATGTTCAACAGTAAATCAAGTAAAAAAGATGTTTAATATAGTCTAAAAAGTGTCTTGAAATGACATTTATTCCTGTTATTAAACTAAAGTACATTGTATTCACAATATACAGAGGAAGCCACTTATTGTGATCACTTTGGAACCGGGTCTTTTAAATAACAATATACCGGCTGATAACATTAAGGAAGTGATATGAACAATTTACATTCATTGTTATGAATTCATTGTTATTTTATTAAATTCATTGTTATAAACAATTTAATGTAATAAAAATTTTATAATAATTTTTAATTCATTTTAAATAAAGTGTTTGGGACCGACTGATCTTGATAACAATTACTGTTTGATAACATTATCTGCGATTATAAATGGCCTCATCTGTATCATATTTTTGACCAGGTGACCATTTGTAGGCTCTATTTTAAATATTTCTTTAGATGTGTCAACACATCTCTTTTCGGTTGGTCCGTCTGTCTTTCGGTCCCTGATATGTTAAATATCAATTTTCTCAGTCATGTCATATTGGATTGTTAGAAAACTTGGTCCAGACCGTCGGGTGAACCATCCTCATCTTCCTCCTCCCTCTCCCCCTCCGGCTACTACTACCACAACTAGTAATGCTACTATTACTACTATTACTTCGTTTTGAATCCCTTTGAAATATTGATGTAAGGATGGTGGATGCATCATTGAACTTATGGTTCTTGTTCTTTATGAAATGCAGAAATTGAGTAAAGTTGTATGTGGCTTGTTCCAACTAATTTCCTCTCATAAAGACAAGGAAATTAGTCCAAACAAACCTCATACAATGATTAAAACACCCCGTCTAATAAAATTCAGACAAGAATTCTCAGTTATCGATCTTAACAAAAAGCAGATAAATTGGACCAAGTTAGTAATTTCTATAGTTTCTATCTAGTCTAACTTCAGAAATTGTTTTATATATAATTTTTTTTCAATGTAGAAATATTATGTTGTTGTATACCCTTTTACACTGTTCTGCCGACATGGGATGTCTCGTTGTGGGTTGTTCACTTGCGGGGGGAGATGCTGAACTTGGCGAGAAAGGAAAGACTCGAAAGTTGTTTGTAAAAATATGTGAACATATTTTTATTTCTTAAGTTACATTTTGTCGGCCGGAGAATGAAGAGTGAGAGAGAGATAAGGGGTGCCTGAGACCATTCCCAACAGTGGAACTTGGTCTTATGCCTTCCCAGCCCTAGGCAGTCTGCCTCTCTGTTCGGGTCTTGAGTTTCCTCCATCTCTTCTGAGCTGCCTTGGGTTTCGAACGTCCACGCTTGTGTGTTCAACATCCTGTTTTCGGGATGCATACTAAGGTGACTGGGGTCACTTCCACTTCCACACAGGTGTTTGGCCCGGAAATGACCTTTCATGACAGTATATCATAACAGTGTTAAACGTTGTTAATATATTAATTTTCTCATCCAATGTTTCGGTAAAAGTAAAATAAGAGTACTATTGGAATTGTAGCCCAGAGTTTTATTCTAATTGTAGACTTTAAATCCTCTGGGGTTTTCTTTCAAGTATGGATTAGTAGTAAGAATAGAGCTGATCTGTGGTTGTGGTTTCAGTTCACTCTTGCGCCTAAAATCTTCATGTCTTTCCTGATTTCAGGTGATCTTGACAGAATTCTTATTGCCTTTATCACAGTATTCTAGGATTTCTTTTGCTTAAAAAAACAAACTTGTGATTTTGTTAATTGAGATTGAAAGACCATATCAAATACTTTATACTGAAAATAAGCTGTATAACTAGTCTTCAGCATTCAGTTAGTATTGTAACTGTATTAGTGTTGTAAATTTTACTAGTACATAAATAATTTATTTTTAGTGGATAAACATGTCGGACTATAAGACAAATGGTTTACAAGGGTATTTGAAGGACTGATTGCAATTTATCTATGCTCCATAACTACAGTATAATAGTTGAATTTTTTTTTTTTTTTTAAATTAAATGTCTGCCTCATATACTGGCATATACTTATATATGATCAAATTTATACAAGGTCCTTCCCATCCGCACCTGACTTGTGCCACACTGCCTACTCCACGCAAATGTGACTAGTGAATAAGATACCTTTGCGCTATCATCGGTGGCTTTAGTATTAATCTGTGCTACACACACTCTTTTAAATTTCACACAGTTGTATTATATTTTTCTGCCTAAAACAATGTAGTTGAGGTGGCTGACTGCTCACTGAAATGACAATGGAAAAGTCGAATGAATGAGGCGGTTGGGTAGGTGTTGTTACATCATCTCTGCTCAAGGCCATTTTTTATCTGATCACCTGACTCCAATTGACCAATGGTGACTCAGTAAATTTATACTCTTTCATGTTAGAAGGATTTAACATAAGGAATACACTGATATATCATTTGTGAAAAGGCTGCTCTTATTAGTTTAAACGCAAGCCCACGTTTGGCTGGTTAAAGAAACTTTTGAGTGATAAAGGTACTTTAATGTATTTTGAAATAAGTCAAATCAAATAAATTTTAAATTAAGTTTTATAAAATTTATATTTTAAAAAATGTTTCCAAATTATTCTGATTGTGAGTATTTATGATTAATGTAACTCGATTTTTCTAAACTTTCACATAAATAACAAATATCAATATTATTTGATTGCTAATAGTAATACTCTGCAACAGCGTTTCCCAAACTATGGGTCACGAGAGCAACATTTTGGTGGGCCATGAAAAGTTATTAAACTATGATTTTATTAATTATACAAAAATATATATCACAACAATTCTGGGCATCTGTTAAAAAAAGGTGACCAATCCTTTCTACTGAAGCTTTAAAGACGCTTCTCCCTTTCTCATCATCGTACCTTTGTGAAGTTGGATTTTCAGCAATGGTTGGAATAAAAAAAACTGAAGATGATTACTGCAACTTTTGTATTGTATATATAATAAATAGATTTGTAGGTATAAAAGACTTGTCAGTTTAGCTCAGTTGGTAAGAGAGCTGCCTAGCAATCACATGGTTGTGATTTCAAATCATAGAAGGTAAATGCTAATATATATAGGTTTGGTTTAATGTGATGTGATAGACAAACTGAAGAGTTTACTCTCCTCGATTTGGTGAGGTTACATTTTTGTTATGGAGAAACCCTCGTCGCTATGAAAGGATAAAATTTCCTGCTACATAATCTATGTAAGCATAGTTGAGTCAGCAGAAATAAAGAATAAGCATCCAGTAAGAATTTGCATCTTATTTTCCTGGGAAAGCCTGTCTTAGTGCGACAGCCTTACTGATTGGGCTACGAAGACTTACCAATTGCAGGAGCTCAAATCTAGCCATATAGATTTCATTTTTTATAATTATTTTGGAAGATGGTAGCAAATCAGGCGCTCGGGATAAATAAAATTTCTGAGCCTGGTATTTTTAAATTTCTTATTTATGAGAGATTCATTTTGATTATCTTCTCTTTAATGATGTTTAATAAATTGAAAAATTTAAATTTAACAAAATATATTTGTTTTTATATTGAAAGAAAAAATATTTTTTGATCATTTTCATTGGCTGAGGCTAAAAATTTTCAAAACTTCTATCAATATAGTGGTTTCCAAATTATTAGCATATGTCCATAAACTCATTAACACAAACCACTCTGTGGCTAGCTCCACCCAAACGTCCCTCTACGTTCATTATGTCAAAGTCTTTTAATGTGAACAAGCATTTTTCAAATAAATATTATGAAAAATGTGTTTGATTACCAATCTGGTAATTGGCTGTGTGCGCTTGGTGTGTGATTCCAGATTTGATTGATGTTTTGTAAAGCTATTCATTTTAAGTGATTTATAAGATATCCTAACCTGGTATATTCTGTGTGAATTCAGATATGGAAACCTTTGTAGTGTCTCTGGATTGGTTAAAGCAGGGGTTCTCAGGGTCCCATGTCACATTGCTCCTCTTGTGATCCCAGGTTCCCTCAATTGCTCTGCCATTTTGAATTGTCATCTCGTGATTTTTTTCACCATTATACATTCCTCCCCCGGCTAAAATTTGTCTCCTGGGAGCCAAGTGCCTCCCCATTGCGAATCACTTGGCTCTGTTGGCTGGGGCCTAGAATATGTTGACCGCATCCCCTGCAGAGGAGTAAGACCCCCCACCCCCCAAACAGGGGCCAAGTAACCAAAGTCGCAAGACACTATTTAAAAAAAAAAATAGCCTTTCACCAAAGTAGCAAGATTCTGTTTAAAAAAAAAATAGCCTTTCACAAAAGTCGCAAGACTCAAAAAAATAACCTTTCACCAAAGTCACAATACTAAATGACCCATCAAGGGTTGATATGCCGCTAAACAAATCAATCAGTTTGCGAATCACTGGAAATTAAAGACTTTTATTGCTATGAACTAACAGAAACTTCTACTTGGCACTACATGACCCATATGGATGTTTTTGTGCCAACAACCATGTTCATATTCAATCTAATCATGGTGTGGACTATTGAGTAGCTTATGTAATTAGCTGTGGGCTGGCTTTAACTTCACTGCTTGTTGTTATTATTCCATTTGGCATTAAAACAAGAAGTGACTTATTGTTCAGATTTGGGTGAAATGCCAATGTAATCATTTGGACACGTGAAATGTTGTTCACACCTTAATATTTATAGACTTTGGTTTTCCTTGTTGCTGGTATTTCATTCTTTAGAGGTCTTGACCCAATTTGTATACTTTTTATATGTTATTTTTCCTCTCCTGCCTTTTGAATGTAGAGTCTGTGTCTGTGTGTGTATAACTATAACGTATTTTTTGTGTAAAGAATTTTGTAGAGAATTAATTGGTCACTATTGAATGTGAAACCTCGACTTAGTATTATGCAATTATCCACATATAAAATGCAATGTATATGTGTATATATAGTAGTCATAGTAGTATTATAACAAAAACAAATCATATATAAGAAATCTGATATATATTGTTGAAAATATTTAATTTGAGTGTTCGACATATGAAAAAGTTAATTTTATAATTAACACTCATTTGGAGCTAAAAGAGGAAGTCATAGACTTTAACCCCCCCCCCCATATATATGGATAAAAAATCAGAAATAAACAATAGAGTATTATCAATCCCTCTATAAAAATATAGAAACACAAAATACTGCTAGAATTTATTTGAAACAAACAAACAAACCCTAAAAGAAAGTGGGAACAGACAGGATAGTAATCACTATTATTATTACTACACATATTTTTTCACCAAAGCAAGGAAAGTCACAAAACAAAAAAGAGGAAGTAGGATGGAATTCCTTCTGTGAAAACTAAGGAAGGACCAGGTCAAAGGTGGGAAAGCGAGAGATCCTACTGTCAGAATAGGAAAAAATTGACCATTGCTAGCTTGACAAGCTGCTGGAAGTGAAACGAATGTTGTCAGCTCCTACCATACTTGTTTCAATATGGAATATATATATATAATATCATGCGATCATCCATGTGGTTTGCTGTGAATGAAACGAGATGCATTTTTCATTCACAGCACACCACATGGATTATTGCACGACTCTGCTATGTTCAATTTTCTTCTGAGGATGTCACTCACAGTGACAAAATGCATAAAGATTTATCTTCATAATAATAAACATGTTTGAGATTTAACACGCTTTTCTCATATTTTCTTTTCCACATTGTCTAACCATATCCACCATTCTGTCGGATTCCCTCACATCCATATAACAAACATATATAGTCGTGGTAGTAGTATTGTAACAAATACAAGTTATATATAAGAAATCCGAGATATGTTGTTGAAAATATTTTATTTGAGTGCTTGAAATATGAAAAAGTTAGTTTTATAATTAACACTATCCTATGGAGCTAATGAAGCAGTGAAACGAAACGTTGTCAGCTCCGAACATTTTGGTTTCAATATGGAATGAAATATATATGTATATATGTATATATGTGTGTGTAACACTTTTCAGTGAGTGCATAGATACTATACCAAGCCAAGGCAGAAGTGCCAATCCATATATAAATAATCCCATAATTTTTTATGGGTACTATGCTTGTAAATATATAAATTACCTGTCGATAGTGTTTAGGGTCATCATTACATTATGTATGCTACTTTTGGAATTAATGAGTTATTTCCATTTTTTTCTCCTGTTATTCTCAATAACTTTTATAGATAAAATAAAATTCCAGAATGTTCTACAAAGATCTTTTTTTTTCCTGCCTAGGACTAATTTGAAAAAGTACTATAAGCAATATTAATTTTGTCTAATAATAAATATTCAGATGCAAGACTTGAATAATATCAGTTTGCATATGTCATCCATTTATATATTCCTTAAAAATGTAATTGTAATATTATTGTCTGCTTTTGAATTAGGGACATGTATTTTTGAATAAGATAGCATAATATTTGTTCTAGGTGATACATTTATATAGACCACCCATTTATATATTCCTTAAAAATGTAATTGTAATATTATTGTCTGCTTTTGAATTGGGGACATGTACTTTTGAATAAGAGAGCTTAATATTTGTTCTAGGTAATACATTTATATAGACCTTCAGTTGGTGTGTTAGATGCCAGCCAACCTATTTATAGTGCCATTCAAAGGCAGCTCTTCTTCCTGGGCACAGATCACATCAGTCTGGCAACCATGTTTTCTACTGAACTTTTTCACCTTAAGCCTGTCTGATTAGGAACATTCCGTTTATATCACGTGATGGCTGAAGGACATAAAAATTGAGGTTTGTGACCTGAAAACACAACAGATCGGTGCAACAAAAAGCTTGTTCTTTCCTGCAACCTTTAAAATTGCTGTCGATGTGATTATTTGAGTTCTAAATAGAGTTTAGTTTACTCAGGTCTCCTTATTTCATTCTTTCTTTAGACAAAGCTCAAAGGTATGTTGCCAAAGAAAGTGAATGGAGACTTTGACACAGTGCCACAATTCTGTTGTAATTAGATTCCTACATTCCTAGAATTGTGTGTGTTTTTAAAAAGAATGATGTGGTTGCTTCATTGTCTAGTATCATTAAGTGTCTCTTCTATAAGAATATTTTGCAAACTTTGCATCTTATAGTAACAAATATAGCATATCAAAGTCTGTGACATTTCCATAGGTATTTCACTCTGCTCCGTGATACTATTCCTAAGATAACTTGAAAGAAGATACTGTTTTGTCTCTGTCGACACACTCACTTGATTACTTACTATCCCAGAGTACATACACATATTTGTAGTGTCTTTCTATTAATAAAACCATTTCCTTTGTACTACTTTTTGACAATATTCAGCACTTAATAATTTGTTTGCTTCTATACTTTGTGGTTGTGGGGATGTACCAACCAGGGTTGCCGGATATGTTTTTCGCCCTGTCTATCCGATTAAAAATTTTAAGAATCGGACATCCAAAATTGTCAGATTTAAGGCCCCACTCAGCGTTGCCAACTTTGATATTTTATATCTAAATTTAGATTTTTTTTTGTTGTTTTTAGATATTAGATATCAGTTCTAGCTACTTTTAGCTATTTATTTTAATTATTGTGATAATGATCTAGCTACATTTAGCCACTATTAACTATTTATTTTAATTATTGTGATACTAATCTAGCCACATTTAGCCACTATTAGCTATTTTTAGCCATCAATTATTTTCTGTCCAATTTGACTGATTTGGACAAAAGATCAGACAAATATGGTCAACCCGACCATATTTGTCTGATTTTTTAAAAACTCGTGTCCAGTTTGAGAAAACTAATCTGGCAACCCTGGTACCAACTGACAAATATAAAGAGGAGATATTTTACTTGTATCAGAAGTTTATAAATGAATATTTGATATTTTTTTTTGATTTTTTTTTTTTTTTTTTTTTTTTTTTTTTTTTTTTTTTTAAATTTTTTTTAGGCATCAAGCTAAACAGCTTTATCTACACACCCAAAACGAAATTTCCCCACTAGTTAATTCCAATAGTTCTGACTGTCTTTCCTGGGCCTCTCTCTATCTTGTCTACATTCTGTTTAATAAAACTAGCCAAAAATTGGTTTGTGATTTTTAAAAAAATTTTTATTTTTTTATTTCTAATAAATAATACTTTTTAATAATCTAGCTAAGTAGAACTTGTCAACCTGTAATTTAAAAAAAATATCTCCTTTTAGTGGAGATGTTATTTTGTTGGCTGGAAATCTAAATGTTTTTCTAAGTCTTGAGGCTCTGCAACCTTATCTAACTGCAATTGAAGAAATCTCGGAAAATATATATTGACGTGGCGTCAAGTAGGTCACTATGTATACCTAATACATTAAACTGGTGTAAACTATTTTGACCATTTAAAAACTGTGAGGTGTATAAGTCAATTATGGAATAAATGAATGCAAAAAACTTGACCATTTAAAACTATTTTATTAAATTTAACTAAAAAGGATACAAGTTAGGGTTAGTGTTCAGGGTATGTAAGTCAATTAAGGAACAAATAAAAGCAGAAAACTTGTCATTATTACGATGGTAGTTTCGCCACAGAAATTCTGAGAGATATGTGTGAAAAATATCAAAAATAGTTTATATGATTACCTAAATCTGTGTGTGCGTGTGCATGCACTGCAATAACTCGACAACTGTTCATTTTACGATGTTGACATTCGCAAGATATATTAGCCAGCACACAAGGCAGTGCAGTGTTGAGTTTGGATCAGCAGTTCTCGAGAAATCTGATAAAAATAAATTAAAAAATTAAAGATTATAGATCTTTCTCCATAGTTTCTATGAATTATCTCCCTTGACTTCTGCTCTTTAAAATTATCTAAATCTAGATGTAAAATATCTAAATTGGCAACACTGAAGAGAAGTTACCGAAAATACTGCGATGCCATAGTTTTGTATGATGGGGACAGAAAATTATTCTACATGACAATTATGGCAGGCTGCTCCACACACAATAACATCCAAATCTTCAACTAAAATAACTGTGGAATTTGAATTCATTACAAGACTGGTATATTTTAACCATTATAAACAAAGCCCTTTTCTCCCATTATAGATTCATATACATCTCAGCCATATTATTAATCTGACTAGTAAGGAAAGAAAAACCTTAGCAAATGAAACAACAGCTACATATTTATATTTAATGAATATCTATTCTTCATTGATGAAAAAAACATTTTCCTTGGAAAGAAAAAAATAATGTACAACAGTTGTATTCCACTCTTCTACTTACACCTTTTGGTACCCTTGTTGGCTGGGGCCAAGAATACGTTGACTACATCCCCTGCAGAGGGGTAACATCCCCCATCCCCCAAACCAGGGGCCTGGCTCTGTAGGCTGGGGCCTCGAATGCGCCGACTACATCCCCTGTAGGACCCCCCCCCCCAACCAGGGGCCACCTGTTCTTTCACCAAAGTCGCAAGACACTAGTTAGAAAAAAATAACCTTTCACCAAAGTCGCAATTTTTAAACTGATTTTGGCATTAAATGACCTATTGATATGCTGCTAAACAAATCAATCAATCAATCATTACATCTTTCAGCTATCTTTGCACACATGCATCACCTCTCCTGCCATCTCGGATTTGCAATTTTTGAATGGTGTAAGCATCATTAGCTGTTTATTTTTAAAAAATATTTTAAATAATTTTTTTTATGTAATGATTTTTTAAAAAAAATTTTGTTTTTAAGGGTCAGGGTTAGTAGATAGGTTTGTGTTTAGGGTTAGTATGTAGGTTTGTGTTTAGGGTTAGTATATAGGTTTCGAAAAACAGTATTTTTAGATCGATATCAACTTTAAAAATCTTCTTTTTTTTTTTTTAAAACAGTAACAATCTAGCCACTTTCAACATTTCAAATTAGCCAAATGAAAAATTGCCAAAATCCAAGATGGCTGGGAGGTGATGCGTGTTTGCAAAGATTGGCCATCTTTCTTCAGCCTATCTCTTATATTTTTATGCATCAGCCTTAATTGATAGGATCTGTCTATAATTGCAAGGATGTTGAAGATTTTTATAAAAAGGAATCTGCTTGCATTCTGCAGAAGTTTTGCAACAGAGATTGAAGCAGTCAGCAATGTTAACAGTAACAATGCTTTTTAATATGGAGCTGAAGACTTAAATTCTCAAGCAATAGTGAGAATTGGTGAGCCTGTTGCTCACAGGTTTCTTTTTAATTGATACAACAGAACAGATATGAAAAATGAAAGAAAAGCAGATGCAAAAATAATTTGATATTTCTAATTCCTTTATAAAACTCCCCTGATTTGTTGGTATGACCCAATTGTGACAGCACAGAAATCTGATGTTTTATGTTCAGTGCCGAGTTGTTATCACAAGTTAGAAGGCAGGATCTAATTTTCAATTAATGAAAAGAAGTAATATTATCCTGATGTATTAGATGTGCTAAGCTTCTCTAGCAGCAATCGCTGGCACTGACTAACTATCTGACAAGTCGCCATATCGAATGTAACTTTTTAATGACTTAATAAAAAATATTTGTTCTATTTTTAAAATCAATTCTTGAAATCAAACTGTAACGTAAGGTTGCACTCATTTTTTAAGAAGCTAAGACATTTTTTTAACATATCTCATATCGCAGTGTTTATTTTGTTAACATCTCATCGCAGTGTTTATTTTGTTAACACATTTAACTTTAAATAGTTTAAATATATGGTCTGCCTTTCAGGCTTGTTTTTATTAGATGAAGCATTGTCAACCATTATTAATTTTTGAATACTATTTTCTTTCATCTTAATTTTAGTTGCTTTTTATTGCAACTTACGCAGACTATCTCCCTGCACTGTTTACTTACAGCCATAGATTAATGGATTGGGAAAGTTGCGATAAAAGCAACTAAAAAATTAAGATAAAAGAAAATAGTAGTAGTTAAATAGTAGTCTAGTCAAAAATTAATAATGATTAGTGATAAGAACTATTTCCATTAATAGTCACTACTTAAACTACCTATATAAATAGTTGCTTTTCAAAGATTTAATGAGTATAGTGTCTACATAAGATTATAATTATTTGTAATGAATGCCTTACACCGCTACTCACTTGGATTATCACTGATCAATGTTCTCTTTATTTGTTTTGTAATCAGTATGCGCAAAATTCTCATGTTGTGCAAATTTTTTTTCCTGTAACAAAAGTATCTGCGCACTATCGAATTCGACATAGTAAATCAATATTTTTTTTCAATAAAAACCCAGTAAGCTATCTACAGAATTTGAAAATCTTTTGTGCACATAATAATTTCCTTTGTGCGCTGGTTGCAAAGCATATGAGCGCGCACACACACACAGCTTAGAGGGAACAATGCTGATGATGGTTGACAAGTGTTTTCTGAATGTGTAATACAGGTATCCCCCCACTATTTTGAAAATTTGCTTCATGACACTTTTTCGAAGAAAAGTGAAAATAACATTCATCGTTTGTTTTGCAGCGAGCCATTACAAAGGCAGTGCACACCCTCTTCCTCCCTCTCCTACACACATCTGATGACTCAGCCTAACTTACCATCATCACCATTTTTGGGGTCTTGAAATGCTCAAAGATTTTTCTAATATAAATTAATGCTAATTGTTTCTTTGCTTTAGGCATTTTCAGCTTCTGAAAGATTTTCTTATGAACACTATACTTTAGGGGGACAGGGCCAGATTAACCTATACCAGGGGCCCCTAGTCTATTAGCAATATGGGAGCCTCCATCTTCACCCCGCCCCCGTTTCTGTATAATTTTAAATAAGTAATGCAATCTGTCAATCGTGTGAATAAAGTGGATTGTTATGTGCTAATGTGTAATATATTCATTCCGTTTTTTAAAGAGATATTTGTTTGGACCTTTTTATTAAGTTTTAAGATATTAACAGTATCTTAATAATTATAGTGAGTGCTCAGACTTCACATCAGGGAATGTTCTTATTTTGACAGTTTTATTGTTTAATTCATTTTCCCTGTAGTAGTAGTGATAAATTGCTATTTATTTTGGGCCCTACGTCATAGCGTAGTTTGTGTATTGGCTAATCCGGCTATGGTCCTGTCAAAAATAGAATTAAGAAAATATGAATATCCCAGAATTTTTCCGGGCCTCTGTTAGCTACGGGCCCCTAGGCTTAAGCCTACTCAGCCTTATAGTATAATCCGGGAGGGGGGGACCTATACTTTTAATTATTATAAACAGTATATTGTTTTTTTTGTTGTTTTTTTAAAAATCCATATCAGACTTGTTTGAATAAGATGTTATAAATCATCTTACTATCATTTCTAAGTCCAACTTATCTATTGCACGATAACAGCTGTCCGAAAATGACCACCCTAGATTATCTACTTTCATTTTGGATAAAATTAAGGTCAATCACACACACACGCGCGCACACACACTGAGTAATTTTATATTTCTCCTGATTTTTCAATGATGTCATTTATTTAACATGTTCACTGCTAACTTAGATTGCACAACACACAGCACAACAAAATAAGCATTTCCTCTGCTCAGTGCTGCAACTAAGTCTAGCGTGTTGTCGTAGTTATTTGTATTGCCTTAACCCTTATAGCACTGCTAGGCCGATATATCGGACTCGATAACGTAGCCAAAAAACATTACACGGGTGATAACACGGCCTAAAAAAATGTAACACAATTTGATGTTATTTGAGTCATTTTTTAACAATTAACCTATAGTGTTTTTTGCTATATAGTCAAAAAGGCCATAGCGCTAAAAAGGTTAAATAAAACCGTGGAATGGACGCATATGTGCATCAGAGGCAATACACAATTATGCCACATGATGCACATGGGTGTCATGTGGGTGTGAACATGTTAAAAACTAAGATGAAAATCATCCTCATTCTATTTTTAGATATACACTCATCTCCAAAATATTGAGTGCTTCAAACAGCTTCAACTCCCATCAATAGGACTATTGGTGGAGGTGGGTGGTGGTGGTGGTAAATACTTTAAGGTTTACTAGCTGTATGTGGTAGTAATCATTCTAGAATGAACAAAGAAATGAATAAGAATGTTTTGTACGTTTGGCTAGCTCTAGTTGAGGGGGATAATTTTAAAAAAAATAATATCATTACAAGGAAAATAAAGAACTATTTATTACACTATCAAAAACCTGGTGGAAACTATTCAAATCTATGAGAAAATTACTATTAGCTATACTCTCTGTGTCTCCGTGTGTGTGTGTGTACAATGGAATCTTATCTTCCAGTTATGAGATTTATTGTGCCTGGCACTGCTGGGAGTTATTTTTGAATCTTGCATGATGCGTATTAGATGTCTCTGCTAGCAATTATTTTTACTAAACCTTTTATTTTGATCTCCGATAAAGCAGTTACTTTAAGAGTATTATGTGTAGCATTTTAGTCAGATGTTATTCCCCATACTTGTGAGTAAACTGCTACACAAGGTGACACAGCTAGCAGTTAATTTGGTTACATTGTTTTTAGGTAATGTTTAGCAAGTATAGGGAGCATTTCATTTTATAATACAAATTTCCCTCACTATCCGAAAGTAGAGCATTCCTATAAAATCCCCTTTGTAAGCTGAAATGGTGTAATGTGATGAAACAATACTCATTAATTTATATGAACAAATTGTTGAATGTTCCCAGACCCCCAAAATGGTGGTGATTGTATGTTAGACTAGAATCTAGAACAAATCGGTCAAATCATGTTTTTTAACACAGCTTTCTGTGGAAACTTTCATCCCTTGCAGCAATTTAATTTCTCAACTGTGAAAACTTTTGTGCTGTACCAACTACGTTTCCACAGAAAACGTTGTTAAAACAAATTTATACTAATATTTAAGCTTTCTGTAAAAAAAAATTAAACAAAATTACTCGAGAAAATAAACAAAAACTAGTTATAAAAAGTTGAAAAAATATATAAAACACTAAACAACAAACAGGAATTAACTTATTATTATTGTAAATTACATTAGATTTATATATTTTGATTCTATTTCGTTTTAAATCCCGTCTAGATAGTCATTTTCGTCTTTAAAAATGAAACACGGCCGAACTGTCTGGGTTTGAAATATTGGCAGCCGAGTTGTCCACGGCTGACTTGTCCACTGCCGATTTGTCCGGTTACCGTTAGACTAAGTTGCCAGAGGTTGGGGGGTGGAAGTTACAGGAGACTGCAATGTAGAAGAGAGAGAGAGAAAGCGGGTGTGCTGCCTCTATAACACATCACTACAAAACAAGCACTGAACTCCTAAAAGCCAAAAAATGGTGTAAAGCAAACTTTCAGAAAGTGGGGGATGCCTGTATCTCAATACAAGCAATTGCTGTATAATGTCCTCATTGCAACTACCATCACTGCAGGCCTATTTGTCACTCCTTTTTAGTTGCAATAACTGATAAAGTTATTACTGAAATTTTATCATTTATACATTAAAATGTATCACTACCTGAGTCCCTCCAATGGTGGTATGAAAAAAATGGCTGACAAAAGCCGGTGCCAAATAGTTTTGCTTTGGGAGCTATTTGGCACTCTACCTAAAATATAAATTCTCTCAGCCGTATCATGTTGGATTGAAAATTATAAATATATATGATTGATATGAATCTTGGTCCAGACCTTTGCGTGAACTATCCCCATCTTCCTTTTCCTCCTCCTCCTCCTCCCACTACTACCACAACTAGTAATACTAAATATCAATTTTGAACTTACTGTTCTTGTTTATTAGTATTGCATTTTCTTGTAATGTCGAACCGTGATTGTTTATGACTCTAATCTTTATTATTTATGTACTTGGTATTTAGACTGTAGAAGTTAAATAATCTGAAATAAAACCTAAAAAAATGAAATAGAAACAGTGTAGGAACAAATTATTAAAATTATCAAAAAGTGCCAAATAGCCCCGCCTAATAATATTAATAATAATAATAATAATAAAAACTAGTGAACAAAGAATTACTAAATTTGCACTGAATACTCCTAAGAGGTATGGTAACAACATATAAAAATTATAAATGTTTAGAGACAGTAGTTTTTTTCAAAATGTTTTTTTTTGTCTTTTATCTTGTTTTCATTTAATAATTGCAATATAACCAAGGTGGTTGCGAAGATAGGGCAATATTTTGTTTTTGATTTCCTTAAGATTTTAACAAATTTTAATTAATAAAATAGAGTGCCAACTAGCCCCCACAATGCCAACTAGCCCCACAGTACGGTACGCAGACTGTCAGTCTATGGCTGTTAGTAAACAGTACAGATTGGAAATAAAGGATAAGCTCTCAGTGAGACTCGTATCCCTTTTGCCTCGGGAAGCCTTGTTAGGATCAAACCATATAGATTTACCCTACATTTTTCCCAGATCGCTTGGCGCCATGTTTGTTGTTTTTATGTACACTTGTAGTAATAGTAATATTATCTTGATTGTTTTTTTTTAATTAGATGAAGCATTGCCAACCATTATTCATTTTTGACTAGTATTTCTTTCATCTTAATTTTAGTTGCTTTTCATTGCAACTACTCAGACTGTCAGTCTACAGCAGTTAGTAAAAAGCATGGATCAGACATATTCTCTTTTACCATTAGCATACAAATATTATTGGCTGCTAAAGGACCCTTTTTATAAACTCTAAAAAAGAATCTCTGCCTTTTACTTCACTGTATATTATTTCCATTCACTGTACATATTGTAAATATTGTAAGATGTTACAGAAAGAGACTAGTCCACTTCCTATCCATATGAAAAGAAATTGTTATCTGTTTAGTTAATATACTAAAGACCCTCCCCTTCATAGAAAATATACTGTTAAAAAAATAATTAGTATATTAAAGACATTTTCTATAGTTTTGAGAAGAGTCATTAACATCCTTGTTTGTGTTGTTAATACAATGTTTCAGCCAAACCATTCCTCAGCCTTCTTCAGGTGTAATATCCAATTGATTGATTGATTTGTTTAGTGGCATATCAACCCTTGATGGGTCATTTAAGGCTGAAATCAGTTTAAAATTCCAAAAAATAGAGTCTTGCGACTTTAGTGAAAGATTATTTTAATTTAATTTTTTTAATTAGTCTTGCGATTTTGGTGAAAGGATACTTTGCTTTAAAAAAATAGTCTTGTGACTTTGGTGAACATTTATTTTATTTTAACTAGAGTCTTGCGACATTGATGCAAAAACAGGTGGCCCCTGTTTGGTGGGGGTGGGGGTCTTACCCCACTGCAGGGGATGCAGTCAGCGTATTCTAGGCCCCAGCTGACAAGGCTGTGTAATATCCGAATGTGATAGGTTAAACAGAATTTTTTAAAAAATTATGACAATATTCCATTCAATGGATGATTTCTATTACAGAGGGTCATAGACAACTTGGACTTAGTATTTCTTGCTTTCAGTGCATGGATTGTTCAGTGGTTGTTTCTGTAAATGTACACTAAAATATTTATGTATTTTACATGGAGTGGTATAATAATAAACAGATAAAAATAGTCTAAGTTACAAAAGGGAATCTGCTCACTAAAATTGCTTTTTTAATTTTATTTTTTAAGTTATCATTTTTTGTGTATTTTCTATTTTTTGTCAGAATGAACTAAGTTGTTATATTTTATTTTGATTGCAGACAGATGTTTTCAATGCAACAGTAAGAACATACGAGGATTATCCTGCCAGTTTTGGACCTGATCTCCCCGCAAGTGGTTTGAAAGTAAGTAATAAACGATAGTATTTATTGAGAAGGAAATGAAGTCCGTTATTGCTTCATATCTATATTTGACTTAAACATGAGAATCATACATATATACCTGTTACTTTAAAAATGTTGTTTTCTGTAGTAGTATTGATCTAAGATATAAGGATTTATTTCTGATTAATGTAATCTTTTTATAAATAAAACTGCATTTTGATTAAAAGGCCTTTTGATTTCTACAAGGGACGCAACCTAGATTGTAATTTCTTTCCAGTTGTTCACTCAGGTACAAATGATTATTTTAAAGTGTATTTCTTATATTGTGTATGTGAGGATGGGGGCTTTTGTTGATGTGTGTGCGT
>VCCN01001112.1:364243-376757 GCA_006491835.1 Architeuthis dux | reverse complement strand
AACTTTTTCAAAAACAAATTTATTGCTTTACCTACAACCTTACAAGACTTGTTTCTTTCAAAATAGTCCCCTTCACCCGATACATTGTTCCCATAATTTTTACCAATTCTGGAAGTCATTCTGAAAGATAGTGAGCAGGTCTCGTGTCACATTTTCTTCTATCTCTTCTGTCGTCTGAAATCAATGACTTCTCAGAATGGATTTTAGCTTTGGGAACAAAAAGATCGTTGGCAGTGGCCAAATTCGGAGAGTAGGATGGATGGGGGTCGAGATTTGTCTTGCACTTCGCCAAAAGTTTTGTTCATCTGTCAACAGACATGTGGCACAAACACTGCAGCAACATGATGCATCATCAGTTTTTCTTTTAAAATCATGTGGCACAAACTTTTACAGATTCCTACCTCTTTCGGAACTTCATGGACAGCCAGCGAATGATTTCCACAGGTCACATCACACACTTTTTCAAAGTGATCGTCGTCCTCTGACATGAAAGTTTGTTCAGATTTGGCATCGTCTTTAGGTGATTTGAAATGCTGGTACCACTAATGGCATTGTGTATGGCTCAGACAATCCTCCCTATAGGCCTGTTGCAATATTAGAAGTGTCTCCAAAAAGGTTTTTCCTTATTTGAAACAGAATTTGCTCTTCAAGATGCTTCATTATTCAACTTGGAGAAAACACTGAACTCCCTACACACACACACACACACACACACACACACACACACGCATGTGTAGCTCAAAAACTAACCAACGTAGCTTAATGCATTTTTTTTAATAGAAAAATCAAGGTCATTGCTATATAACATTCCAGTCATAAGCACTTTAAATCGTATCATTGGTGCATTATTTTGAAAGTTCGGTTTCCTTATGGACAGATCTTGTGTGTGTGTGTGTGTGTGTCTAAGCTTTTCTCACTCTTTTTCCTTTTCCACATTGTCTAACCATACCCATCATCCTGTCGGATTCCCTCACATTGTCTAACCATACCCATCATCCTGTCGGATTCGCTCACATCCACACTATAAACATCTATATATCTATATATATATTTTTTTTATATAATCCTTATTATAGGGAATGTTTGGCTTTACATGTGCAACCTTACCTTGAGATATGTCCCATGTATTATAAGTGAATTTATTCCCAGTCATTGGCTAAACTGTCAAAAACTAAATCAACTTGTAAATTTCTTTCTTTTTTAAAAATGTGTACTTATGAGTTTGACTTAGTGGCAGATAGACTTTGAATAGAAAACTTTATCCCAAGTACCAGTAAGTTATGTTCAACATTATTTACTGAACTTGACTATGTGAAGGTAAACCTATCTGAATGTTATGCTCCTCTTCCATCACTTCAAGATTTGTACTCATAATTGGTTATCAAAATGTTGTTTTTGTAGATCTTAAATGCAGAAAGTGCTGGTTATGATGCTGCCATTGTGCACAACTTTCGGAACCATGATAACCTTGTTCACATGGGAGCTGGTGCAGGTAAATATTTCCTTTTAAATCTTAAAGAATATTCTCACAAATGTTGCTTTCTATCTACAGTGATATGCCCAATATGATAATTAAATTCATCTTGATGCAATTGTTTTACTGGCTGAAAACCCACCATACATGTCGGATTTTCAACTAATTCCTGTGGAAGGCCTAAATGTATTTTCATTCGACCCCAAAGATGAAGCATTGTCAACCATTATTAATTTTTGACTAGTATTTCTTTCATCTTAATTTTAGTTGCTTTTCATTGCAACTACTCAGACCGTCATTCTATGGGCATCAATAAACAGTGCTGATCAGAAATAAAGAATAAGCTCTATGTGAGACTCAAACTTGCATCCCTTTTTACCTGGGTGGGGGGGCTGTCTATGTACAATAACTGTTCTTTTTAGATGCTAGTTGCAGAAGATCAAATCTAACCATATAAACTCACTCTTCATTTTCCCCCAATTGCTTGGTGCCATACTTGATTTTATTGTTTTTTGTATTAGTAGCAGTAATTTTATCAGTTCAAGCTAATCCATTCTACAGTTTTTTCCATGTGTATAATGGTATAAGGAAAGATTGGGGTCTCTTGTTTTTCTTTTTTAACAGAGCCAGATGATGACATACTAGCCAGATGTATAATGTATTCCACTTTTTCAATTTTCTCACTAGCAGTGTCATTATCTGGACCTCATCCTCAAGAGGGTAACATCTATAAAATGGAGAAAAAATAAGAGAAAAGGAAAGAAGAGACCCCTCTCTTCCTTATAGATTATACACATGGAGAAGGCTGTAGAATGGATTGGCTGAAATGTGATAATTTCAGTAACACAAAGAATGAGTTCAATTGTCTGAACAGATCTTGGAATGAAGATATTAGTCAGAATGATTACTGAAATAATCATTGCAATGTACTCTGCTGTACAAGAATATACTTATTTGAGGCTCAAGCAGTTGGGATCAAACCTTTTCATGTATTCATAATGTTTAGGTCACCTTGCTATGGAGCAGTGATTAGCAAGTTAGTCTCAAAGACCAATATAACTGTAGTGAGTTTGATCCTCACTGGGTACCTCACACATGTGGCTTGTGCCAGATTAGGCTAAGCTTAGTAATTAATCACTGCTACACACAACACTGGTTTATTGCTGGGTTTAGGTTATTTGTGTGTTCTGACATTTATATTTATCTATGTATCCGGTCTTTGCCCAGCCCTAACCGTTCATAGTAGAAACTTGAAATTTTGCACACACACTCCTCTCAATAAGAAAAAATGTTTTTGTTTTTTTTTGAAAATTCCCCCCATAATAGGTTTTAAGAGGGGGGTTCAACATACAATGTAATTTTATGCTAAATTGGTCACTGGTTTCTGCCTGCCTGTTTTTTTTTTGTTTTTTTTTAACATTCAGACCTTTTTTAGTGATCACAGCCCAGCAGAAGGCTAGAGAAGTAACTTATTCATTGATCACTCCTTTTTCCAACTTTTTAATTGATCCAATACAGCATACATGGGTGGCAGTGATTCATAATTTCCCTTGGAATGCTAGTACCTATTATTTCTTTTCCCCATCCTTTATCAATCTTTTTCTATTAATGTGTTCAAGTGTTTTCTTAGTGTTCTACACACTTGTTCAACTCATAACATTTGGTTCAAAAAGAAATATTTTTCTTTAAGTGCAAGACCGCAGCACCATCATTAGCCTCTCGGCTAATTATTACCTTGAAATTTGTCATTAAATAAGTTCTGCTTGGCAAATTTTAGACTAGGCCCAAAAAATTCCCATTTCTGAGTTTCACAGTTATTTGGTGTGACCTCTGCTTGTGACCTTGAAAGTAAATGAGCCTTGCAGTGTCTAACCAGTTGTAGTTTATTAACCGGGTTACCTTGTGATATGGCTTTCAGGATGATTTTAAATGTCAGCTTGATAATTTTATTTTTTCAAGTATGTTTTAACATGACTGAAAGATTAAATAGAAGAACAGACAAAATGATGACCTATTTATATAATCTGTTTTCTTAATAGTGCTGAAGAAATTGTCCTCCAGGAACACTGGGAAAATCAGTTTGAATTGGTTGACAGTTCTTTTCATAACTCTGTAGTTGTTGTCTTCAAAGTGCTGTATCTGCTTTTAAAGTTAAACTGGTGCAGTTTTTACTCTCAAGGCTTTTAAAATATTAAAAAGAAAATTTCATCTACTTATATAATACTCTACGTGTATGTCTGTTTTTTTTGTTTTTAACATTTGTCAAGGGAGATAACTATTAAATGCTAATTATAGAGTAGTCTCTCTTATTTATTTTTTTGGCAAATTCATAAAGAATCTGGGTTAATTCTGGTTGAACATAAACAAGAAAATACAGAGCAAGATAATGATTTTCATATTTTGTGAATACAATCTAATTGCAAAATTATGTATGTCTGTTTTTTGTCTGTAACATTTGTCAAGGGAGATAACTATTAAATTATATATAATTATAGAGTAGTTTCTCTTATTTTTTTGGCAAATTCATAAATCCAGGTTAATTCTGGCTGAACATAAGAAAATAGAGAGCAATGTTTTTGATATTTTGTGAGTACAATCTAATTGCCAAATTATTTAAATACTGCCATCATTCTTTTTATGAAAACTAGTTTTTGATAAAAATGTTTCGGTTTGCATGTAAAATTTCATGAAAGATATGGTGCAAAAAAAGGATATACATTATCAAAACAGATAAATCTAAAATTTAGTAAATATTTTAAGGCAAACCGTTTTTAGGTATTTATAACATTTTTTTTAAAATTTATTTTTTAAGAACATTTTATTTTAGCGTGAAAAAAAGTATACAATTTGTATATACAAGTACACATCATAACAATTATATTTACACACTATCTAGGGCCTTAAACCTTTGCAGTGGTGTAATAAACATCATAATTCTTCTTAAAATCATTTACATCTGTTGATAGCACTACATATTGTGGTAATATATTTCAAAGTCCCACCACTCTATTGCTAATAAAGAATTTTCTGATATTCAATCTACTTCTATTTGCTTCTACCATATATGTGTGGCCCCTCAGTTGCTTTACCCCTTTCTAGTAAAAAATACATCAAAACCATGCATAATCTTGAACATTTTTATTAAGTCTCCCCGATCTCTCCTATTTTCTAACAATGTTAATCCTAACACTATCCTCATAACTCCTACTTTTCAGATACTTCTTCAAAATTATTTAAATACTCTCATCCTTTTTTGATGAAAACTAGTTTTTAATAAAAATGTTTTGGTTTGCATATAAAATTTTATGAAAAATGATATGGTGCATAAAAAAGGATATACATAATCAAAACCGATAAATATCTAAAATTTAGTGAATATTTCTTCAAAATTATTTAAATACTGCCATTTTTTGATGAAAACTAGTCTTTACTAAAATGTTTTGGTTTGCATGTAAAATTTCACAAAAAAAGGTGCATAAAAATGATATACGTAATCAAAACAAATAAATATCTAATATTTAGTTAATATTTGAAGGCAAACATGAATTTCAGTTTTGATGTATTTACAAATACACTAATAGTGCACTGGCAGCAACAAATAAAGCACAGTTAATAAAACATAACCTTTGAATGTTCATGATTTTGATGCTTTGCTAGTAACATAAATTGTGAATACCTAAACATTAATTTATTCTTTTCATGATTGAAGCATCCAACCAAATTAAATCTGGCTAGTCTCCCTTGATTGCTTGTCAATTAGCTCACCTAAGGATTGTGAGCATATATCAGGGCAAGTGTTAACTGTGGCTCAGTTTTTCACATAGTAAGAAGAGGAAGAGGGTTACAGAAGTGAAGGTCATTGAGAAGTAGTAGAGGACATAGAAAACAGAAAGACCTGTTGCTTATCTTCTCTCAGCTTAGTACTACTGTTGTAGCCAACAATAACATTTCTTCTAAGTGCCAATTTTCCTGCTCTTACTTTCCCCCCTTTTCCCATGGGGATGATTATGGCAGCAATATTGCTAAAGAATATTTAGTCTGCCTTTTTTCTTTCTGATAGAATTATTTTTCTCTCTGGTTAAAAGTTCACAGAATTTCTTTTTTTTTCTTATTGGAAAATTCATCCTTACCTTCTTAAGTGAGAGTATTTAATAATTTTACTTAAACATTAAACTCTTATTAGAAATTTATTCTTTTTTTACCTGATGCTTCCAGTTTCAAAATTAGTTTCAGATTTTAACCATTAAATTTTTCATTAGGTTGGTCTATTTATTAAAGTGTGTTTGTGTGTAAATATATATAATATAACAATATTATGGTATATCCACTACAAATTTGTTTCTCACTTATTAGGTTGAAAATGATCTTAAAAATGTATACTTCGTCTTATATATATACCCCGATCTATTATTCCATTAAGATTAAGTACCAGCATTCTTAAATTTGAATTTAAGGAGTTATGTCTGCGATTGTTTTAAAAAAAAAAAAATCATATCCGGTGGTATAAAATGTTTTAAATTTTGAGGGTTTGATACGTTTATTTTAAAAATAATAATAGCTAAAACTTAAAGGGGTGTATTTAGAATATTAATAACAAATGATAAATATAAAAGTTATTACTGGGTGAGAGAAAGAGAAAAAAATCAAAATAAAACATAAATGCACGCTAAACTATGTAAGTGTAATATCGTAAAGTTTATGCTTATGATAATAGGCCCAGCCGACTTAGGACGTGGAAAACCTTTCCCAATCTCTGTTTGCGGAGCCAAGTCATTCATTCATTCATATATGATAATTATAAAGACATTTTTAATTGGGAACCTATATTTGCACAGCACCATTTTGACCCGATTGCAAAACAAGCTGCCTAAATCGAATACACGTCCACCTTGGAAGCAGCCTTATATGCAGGCTCTGCTCTACCATCTGAGCTAACAAGCTCTGAAATGCACATAGTGCTCATCTCTTTATAATTATCATATTCTGTCGGATATAAAATTATTCATTCTCTGAATTTCATATATATATATATATATATATATATATATAGTAGAAAAATATTTATTGATTCATTAGTTGGTTTCACGAGAATTCGATCTTCCTTCAGACCAATACAGGCGCTGAAGGATAAGATCACAACAGAAATCAACACCATAAGAATGAGTATTACACTACTGATTAATGTGCAAGGTCTTATGTAAATCAAGTACAACAGTGTTTAGAAGTACATGGACATCAATCCGAACACTCATTGTGAATACAGAACTGGAACATTGATTTAAAAATAACTTAGTCATTGGTGTATAGTTTCCATTACAAACCGGCTATGGCTCCAAACATTTGCTCCATCCTGTGTGTACATATATATATATGCTAATTAGTTTAATGTAGGAAAATGCAGTTAAGATTTAAATTCTGGTTGTCAATCCTCTTGTATTATGTTGTAGAGAAACCCTTATGGAAAGTCATGGGTGTGTAAACCTCTCTAAATATACAGACCCATGTTCAAGGCATCATAACTAAATAATTTGAGCTGTGATTGAGAACTTCTGCTGAAATGGTGGTTAAAAAATGATTTGAAATGAATTCAGGGTAATAAAGTTGATGTTTCTGACATACATTTGAAGGCAGACAACACTGGGAACTTATTGTTCCCAGTGTTGTCAACCTTCAAATGTATGTAAACTGGGGGAACTGGTTTTGTATTGTTATAGATGGTGAGAAGATACCAGGATATTGTCATTTTAATGTGTGAACTTTATAATAGCAGCATAATATAGTGAGACACGATTCTGGTGATTTATGTTAGGGCAAAATGGCCACATATATAGCCACTTGCACAAGAAGCCCATAGTAGGATGGAACATAGATAAGCACAGATTAAACTATTATTTCAGTGTTTAATCTGAGTTTTTTAAATGAACTTTTGCTCATAAAATGATAGAAATAGAATTATTTTGTTATAATTTGATTACTTCTCTTATGCTTTACTAGAATTTGTAATAAAAAAATTAGAATGATACATCTCTCTAGTCATATTTAAAACTACCACCAAGAAAGTTTCCTATTTTTTGTGACTCCAACTATAGTCAGTAACACATGCACATATATTTGCAATTTTGGACAATGTGAACAGTGTGACCAGAATGTTCCATCTACATATTCAACAGAGATAACCAGATCGGCTGGTGTGGCCAGTAGCGTAGCAAATGTTCTCAGCACCTGGGGCCAATGACCAAGCCTGGGGGCAGTTGCGCGATAACCAAGAGGAGGGCATAATTATTAATTAACATAGGCAATTATATAGGCAAGAGAAGATTTTGCGTGTCTTCACGCCTGCGACTGCCTCCTCTCTCCCATATCTTGCCACGCCTCTGTGGGTGTGGCCTCATGTCCTACTTTCAAGGCTACTTTATTCTGTATAAATTTTGTGTGTGTACAAAGACCATTCAAACAAATTTTAGGAAGATAATTCTATTTCGTTGCTATCTTACTCCCCTCATTGGATAAGAAAGAAAGCTTAGAAGAAGAAGAAAAAAAAACTCATTAAAACGGGTGAAACATTATTTGCTGTAAACATGTCCTCCAACTTACTGGAAAGAGCTATCAACTGTAGCGGAAAAAAAGTCACATTAAATGTTGTTTCAATGTCAGTAAAAAGAGAAAGGGAAAAAAAAAAGAGGCAGACTGATATAATTATCTTTGAAGATGAACATTACATGTTGTAGCTTGAAGGATATTCTATAATGTTTACAAACTAGTAGGTGTGCATTGTTGAAATTGTGGCTGATGGAATTGTAGAAAGAAATCTTCTTGTGATTTATTATTTGCTAGATTACTCTTGCCGTCAAAAAATGATGTCAGTATTTAAATAATTCTGCAGTTGCACTGCACTGGAAAAATATCAAGAGTATTATGTTCCTATGCATTTTCTTGTTTAGGTTCAACCAGAATGAACACAGATTTTTTTACGCATTTGCTAAATAAATAAAACATTTGCCAAGGGAGATAACTATTAAATGCTAAATATAGAGTAGTCTCACTCTATAATTAGCACTTAATAGTTATCTCCCTTGACAAATGTCACAGACAGAAAATATAGACAATCATGTGGTGTATTATATAAGTAGAACTTGCCAGAAATGTATTGATTGTACTTTTAATAATGATTCCTACTTAAATCTGTGCTCAATATACATAAGACCGTTTTTGCCTAGTTATATATTTCGACCTGTATTGCTAGTTCGGGCATCTGTCAGGAGAAGGACACTCCTGTCAAACCTATGACCTATGGGCTCTGCTACTATCCGCGCCACTCCGGTGACCCATAGGATGTAACCCTCGGTTTAAAGGGTATTCAACCCTGGGCAAGTCACACTTCACCTTAAAACTACACTGCTCAGGCTGGAGGTTTACTCCACACATTGGCCCCACCGTTTATGGTCCAAAATCTGTGGAAAACCATCCCTATAATCTTTGTTCGTGTTTGAAATAAGTTTTCCCTGTTATACAGTTGTTACTGTTTCTGTATTTTTTGCTGTTATGTTATTTTTTTTTAATGGCCTATGTTTTATTCCCAAAATGAGACACATTAGGTTGTTACATATGAAATGACTTTTTTTTTTTTTTTTACATCATAGAAAATAATGCTAAAAGTGAAAGATTTACTAATGTAATTGCATTTTTTTGGCAGATTCAATTTAAATAGAGATATAATTTGTTATTATTGGAGGTTTTTGAGCCATTAACAGCCAGTGTAAATATATACACATCAGGCACGTGCCATCAGTAATTACTCAGGATAGGCAGACAGTCGACCTTTATAAAGTGAATTGTCAAAACAAAAGCTTTTACATGCTGTAAATCCACAATATTTTTAAAAAATGGGTCTCAAATGAACTGAATGAAATGCTCCATGACAGTGCAAGACCTCACAACTGACTGTCTAAGCTTAGAGATTTGGGATGTAAAGTCTTGCAGTATCCTCCATATTCACCTGACATTTCTCCTACTGATTATCCTCTTTTCAAGCATTTTGAACTTCATATCCTTAATAAAAGGTTCAATAATAGGGAAGTCATAATCCATGTTTTTACTGAACTTGTGACCACTGGACCTAATGAATTTTTCAAATAGTTCTTTGGACGATTGAACTCCTTCTTGTTATTTGTGTTGTAAACACAACGTTTTGGCCGATCCATTCTTCGGCCTTAATGTTGTGTTTACAACACAAATAACAAAGAGTTCAATCGTCCGAAGAACCATTTGAATATTAATGACCCTTCTCAAAACTATAGAAAATGTCTAATGAATTTTATAGATATACCATATTATCATTGGCGGATCATTGGAAAAGGGTTATTGCCTCAAATGGGTCATATTTTGATAAAATATTTACCTGTTTTGTTGTTGTTTATATCATCCTTCATTTAATATTCAAAAAACAACATTTCATATTTAGCAACTTAATAAATATTCTTTTTTCTTTTCTTGTTGGGGCTACTATATAAGAGCTTCTGTCTTTAATTAGTACATAAGCAATTAACTGAAAAGTCTTTTGGTGGTACAGAATTTTAAAATGCCTGTGAATAACGGATGCATAGTAGACAGAAACAACTACAAATAGTCATATATTTACAACATATGTTGTAAATCTATATGAGTATTTGTAGTTGTTCCTGTCTACTATGTATCCGCTAATCACAGGCATATTACATAAGCAATGAGGCATTTTTATTATCATTTCTTATAGGATGCTTTTTGTTTAGTTAAACATGAAAATTTAAAATGAAAGAATTCTGCTCTTTAGCCGAAAGTATACAGAATGTTGTAAGTTGTAAACATAGTTTTCTCCTTTTATTGGGGTGGTTTAGTAAGCCCATACAATTTGCATATTATTACAAAATAATTTTTCACATTATTTAAATGATAGATCAAAGATGCATTTTCTTTCTAATATTCATCCTTATTTTTTCTCGATATCTTTTCATATCTTACTCGTGGAGTAAATAAAACAAAGTTCTGTAGCCAAATCAGATTTCTTTGAATTCATGAATTGAATTTTGATTGTCTGTCTTTGTGTTTCATCTACCAATATCTGACTTCCAGTTTTGAAGTGAATTAATCATTTCTATAATTCAATTTTTGTGACATCACTGTAAAACTGTTGATATACTGTTCAAATTTAAAGAGTGAAATGTAATTTTTGTTTTGTAATATTGAGCCATAAGAATTTAATGTGTATTTAAAAAATAATGAAAACTATAAATTTATTGGCCAAACTAATAGCATTTATTTTTTGCTTTTAATTGTTGTTTTTATCTTATTCCTGTTTTCTTTCAGTGGGGAATAAGGTGAAGATACCAGCTGTGTTTGTTGGTTGGCACAGTGGAGATGAGCTGGCGTCTTTTTATCAATACAGCCAGCGAAGAGAGTAAGTATTCATCACAATATTCTTTTTTTGTTTTCACACTCAAATAAGTGTGTCAAGGTTGGAGAGGTTTCATATTTAAAAAAATAAAATGTTCTTCTCATGCACACAGCATACTCGAGTTGCAGAAGTATAATTTAATTACTAGTGCTGGGTTAGCATGGCTTAACCCCAAATAGCTTGTAATTTTATAGAGCATTTGTTCAGAAGTTTTTCTTAGAAAATAATTTATTAATTCTTCTTACTTTTTGGACATAGAATTTACAACCAATCTTGTTTTTAATGGGCATAACATTAACTGCCAATCTTGTTTTTAATGGGCATAACATTAACTGCCAATCTTGTTTTTAATGGACATAAAATTAACAGCAAATCTTGTTTTAATGGCTGGCTGAAATTACACCTTCCCAATAGTGACTTGAAACTATACAAGACAAGAATTTAAATTCAAAAAGCAGTTTGAATTTCTGAACTTTATAAAAAGTCTATTTCAATGATCTATTCCATTAAGGAGTGTCACCCTGCTGAGCTAGGGTAGTTTTTACAATTTTCTTTTTTCTTAGATATTTCTTAATGTTTAGTAGAGTAGTATAAACAGGATTTCTTATGAGCACCCATTGTTATGCAAATTTAGGGAGTTGGTTTAGGACTCTACCATGACAATAATTGTGTTTGATTCGACTTCAAAGTTGTTTTGTGGTAATTTCGTAAAAATAGCCAATTTGGGTTGAATATTCACTTTTCTTTGTTTCTATTTTTAGGGTTTATGCCATCTGAAAATTATTCTGAATTGTAAATCAAACATTTAAGGTTTTTTAAATTATTACTGCAAAAATGTTTCATTTTCTGGCAATGAAAACTTAACTTTTTCCATCTTGTTCAATATTGAAATGTACAAGTATAAATTTACCTTCTTCTAATTATCTCCCCTCTTCATATTTTTGAACTATAGGGAGCCAGACTATGGGCTCCTCATTAAATATAGGCAGCAAGATTATGGGCTTCTCATTAAATCCTACCCACCAGTAGAAAAATAAATCACTGTTGACAAACTATTTTTCTCTCTGTATGAATATACATGGTATATGAAGGAGATAAGATTATATCTCCTTCTACTGTTGATAGTTTTGTGACGAAAAAGAGCTTATTTGATAAATATTCTTTATTAAGTAATAATGTAATTATGCTTATTGTATTGAAAACCATGAGAGACTATGATTAAAGTTGATGAAAACTTTACAGAAACACAGAAGTTTTATTATTATTATTATTAAAGGAAATTATGCATAGTGGTACATAATCTAAGCAAATCTTTATGAACTTAAATCATATTTTGTCTTGTGCCATCCAAATGTCTCATACAATTCTTGTATCTTGCAATGGTTATTAAATAAGATAATATTAAACTCTTTTGTGATTAAATTGAATGCCCTTTAAATCAGAATTGGGTTTTTTTCAATATCGATAACTTTTAGCTTCATGGCAAATGTATAACTTGCTCACCCTGTTTTCATCATCTTGTATTGTTGATAGTTTTGTGATGAAAAAAAGCTTATTTGATAAATATCCTTTATTAAGTAATAATGTAATTATGCTTATTGTATTGAAAA
>VCCN01001112.1:340280-354390 GCA_006491835.1 Architeuthis dux | reverse complement strand
ATGTGACAAAATAGAAAACAAAATTTGTAGGACAATCTGGAGATGGAAACTTGGAGCCTCAAAACTAATGTTGCTTTTCTGGCTCTTTGACTGACTCAGAGTATATGACTTTGTTGCACTACCTATTTAGGGTCTTAATGTCCTTTCTTTCTTAATTAAAGTTGGTGTTCATTTCTATGCTTGGTCTACTGAAGAGGTTATTAGAGCCTAGCAAGTGCGCTGATTCTTTCAATTGCTTTATCTTCCAGTGTTGTTCTCTATCTATTATTATAACTTCATTTCACAGGGGTTCCCTCCCCCTCAATCTGATTATGGCATTCTGATGTTTATCCAGCCTTACTTTTAGGGGGGTGGCTAGTTTTGCCTTTTTATTCCCTGCCACAACTGCATGGAATGGAAATTCACACAGTTCTTGGTTATGTTCTCTTCTAATTTATGTTTGATTAAATTTATAATTGATTGGTATCTTGCTGCTTTCTATCTAAACTTTACTTCGCAATTCACTTTGTAGTTGTTGCTTTCTCAGTTTCATTAATTTGTTGTTGTCCTGCCAGTTTCAAGATGAAAAGGCAAGAGAGGAAATGTATCTTTAGACACTGGTCAAGGACATTCTTATGTCACGATGATATATTGCTTGTTGGCTGTTATCACCCCCCCCCTTCGTTAATGACTTAATGCAGGTTGCATATCTTCCTGTCATTTTACAGGTGACAACTACACCTGTTAATTCTTTGTCAAGGTTTGCAATCTGTCCAAAGATTGCATCCATGTCCATAATTTCTTTTAGTTACACAACTACTTGTTAACTTCTCTGTTAATCACCACTACCAAAGGTTTAGGTTATTCATGTGTTCACACATTTATACATATGTATGTATCCGGACTTTGCCCATCCCTAACTATTCATAGTAGAAACTTGAAATCTTTTACACACACTCTTTTGTTTTTTTGTTTTTTGAAAATTCCCCTCCAAAATAGTGTTTTCAATATAAGCTTATGCTAAACAGAACAGTTTAAACACTGTTGCTGGATTTAGATCATTCATATGGGGCAGTGGTTAGCAAATTAGACTCAATGACCATTATAACTGTAGTGAGTTTGGTCCTCACTGGATACCTCACTCTTGTGGCTGATTAGGCTAAGGGTGCTACAACCACAACACTGGTTTATTGATGGTTTTAAGTTATTCATGTGTGTTGTGTTCTTGTTGTTCTTCTTGTAGTAGCTGTGTGAAATTAGAATGCGTTTGATTCGTAATCTGTTTAAGCGTGTTAAGAAAAGAAGACAGAACAAGATAACACGTGTGATAGGGTTGATTAGCCTGGTAAAAGTGACCCTTCCCTGTTCCCACTTCCGGCTCCCGCTTTTGGAAACGGAACAGGGATTGCTGGGAGCTTCCTCGCCATGTTTATTAATACAGATATATTTATATAAACATTATAATGTGTTCAGGCATTTATATGTATCTATGTAACCAGACTTTGCCCATCCCTAACCATTCATAGTAGAAACTTGAAATTTTTTACACACTCAATGAATAGAGAAAATGCTTTTTTTATTTTTTGAAAATTCCCCTCCAAAATAGTGTTTTCAATGTAAGCTTATGCTAAATTGGTCATTAGTTTGTGCCCGCTTGTTTTTTGAAAACCTCCTTATGTCTAGAGAGACATTTTTTAGTGATCACAGCCCAACTTTTTAATTGATCATCCCATCACTGCATATATGGGTGGCGGTGATTCATAATTTCCCTTGGAATGCTAGTTGTTCATTATATTGAGTAGACCCAACAAAAATATCAGGGTGTCTGGCTAGCAGATTTATATGAGACAATATTATTATGTGGCAAAATTTAAAAAGGATGCTTACTACAACATGACTGAATGATAAAAAATTATATTTTTATTCTTTTTAATTTGTACCCATAGTATTTACATTTGATACTTCTTTTTACTTTCATGACTAATCTGACATAAGCTTATTAAATTTTTGGAGCACCCATTAAGGAACAAACTCTTAGTCATCTAACTTAAACCACCGACCTAAACATTGTATTATGAAGGAAGAATATTTTTTTAGTAATTATTTACAGCAGTGGTTAAGATGTCTTAGTTAATGAATGCTATGCACTCTCATTGAAGTAGATTTAATATAAAACTGGTCGTATTTACACAATTGTTGACTAATACGATTATTCTTTTGTGGTTTAATTGCATTTCTTGAAAGGCAGTAATAAGTTAGGTGATTTTCATCTCTAACAGCTTTTTTTGCTATATCGACATACAAAGTAAATAACTTGAGTGGTCTACTATTATGATACACTAACAAAGTAAAGTTAAAACGTTTGATAAATCATTTCTTATAATTTAATTTTCTGTTAGTCCATAATGATATGAAGGTCTTGGAACTAAAGTAAGTACTAAAGCAATTGGTAGGTAAAGAGTAGATAATACTTTTTGCAACATCTGCTCTACTCACCTGTTTGAATGTATGTTTAAAACAGAATGAAACCACTTGATATCTGTACAAAGAGTCTTGTGATTCATCATTTACTTGTTAAAGCTTTCATTTCAAACAAGAAAAAATCATTTTAAAATAGAGACAGGTCTGGTTAGTCATTCAATAGAAACCGCCATGTGACCTTTGGCTGCATGCCGTATTCTGGGTGATCAATTAAAAAATTTGGAAATGGAGTGTGAATTAAAAAATAGGGAAATGGAGTGATGAATTAAAAAAAATTGGGAAAAGGAGTGATCGATGGATAAGTTACTTCTCTTGCCTTTAGTTGGGCAGTGATCACTAAAACAAAAAGTCTGAATTTTCAAACTAGTGATTAATTTAACATAAACTTACATTGCAAACTGAACACCCCTCTAAAAACGTATTTAGGTGGTGAATTTAAAAAAAAAAGAAGTTTTTTCTTGACATAATGAGTAAATGTTCAGTCCTCTAGCTCCATTAGTGCAGCCTGTACGCATGATACATACATAGCCAGCCAGACAAACTTGAAAACTGAAAGAAACCTATGTTGACAGTATTGGTTGACGGTTTCTACCAATTATATTACAACCACTCCCGCTTTTTAATTTTGGTTAAAAAGAAAATTACTCTCTTTCCTGATTTTACTTATGATGGTATGTTAGACAGAGTTGTCGGAGATTGGGATGATGGGAGATTAGGAGAGAGAGGAAGGGGGTGTGCACTGTCTCTATAACAGCAAACGCTTTTTTTTTTTTTTTTTTTTTTTTTTTTTTTGTGAAGTGAAAAAGTGGTGTAATGTGATCTTTCGAAACTAGGGTGGATACCCCTGTACCTTAAGATGTTTAGCAATTTGTTAATGGGGGGAGGAGGGTGGGGATCTTTTTATCCTTTTTATCAATTAAATCAGTTGACCTTTTATAAAGTTTACCTAATAACAATGTATTTACTTGGTAACAGAGACACTTCTATTGCCTTATTATTGGTATTGATTGTTAATGTCTTAGGACTGTCTGACTTTCAAATATTTTCTAACCTTGAGAGGTCACAGTTACCAGACTGATTTTAGATCTCGGTTAACAATACTTTTGATTCTCCGTTATTGTCCTCTGCACAATGGCACACGCTCCACCCACAAATCCGTCTCCTTCAGTCTGTTTACATTTTGTTACCCGTGTCAAACATCTTAAGAACTTCTGAACATAGCTCAGTGGAATAACTTAGAACAATAAGTCACCAGATCCTATTTCCAGTTTTAGGTTAGGGAGGGATACAGATTACAGTTCAGTATAAGCAAAAAAAAGCCCTTTCCTCTACTCTTCAGTACTTGTAAAATATGAATTATCTATTTATTAATCACTGCTACCCATAACAGACCAGTTTAAACACTGTTACTGGGTTTAGGTCATTCATATGGAACAGTGGTTAGCAAGTTAGTCTCAAAGACCATTATAACTGTAATGAGTTTGATCCTCACTGGGTACCTCACTCTTGTGGCTGATTAGGCTAAGCCTAGTAATTAATCACTGCTACAAACATAACACTGGTTTATTGCTGGGTTTAGGTTATTCATGTGTTCTGACATTTATATGTATCTATGTAACTGGACTTTGCCCATCCCTAACCGTTCATAGTAAAAACTTGAAATTTTGCATGCACACTCCCCTCAATGAGTAGGGAAAACTTTCTTTTTTTTTAAATTCCCCTCCTAAATAGGTTTTTAGATGTGGTTCAATATGCAATGTAAGTTTATGTTAAATTGGTCACTAGTTTGTACCCACTTGTTTTTTGAAAATTCAGAACTTTTGTAGTGATCACAGCTCAACAAAAGGCGAGAGAAGTAACTTATTCATTGATCACCACTTTTTCCAACTTTCTAATTGATCACCCCCAACACAGCATATATGGGTGGTGGTGATTCATAATTTCCCTTGCAATGCTAGTAGCATACATCTTTGGTTTGCATTAATTTCACAGGTAACTTTATCTATTTGTTCTATTTAAATTAGAAACTATTTTGCTTTATTGATGACTTAAATGGATATGCATGTATTAAGAAATGAAATGTTTCTCTGGAGATATGAGCAAATTTCATAAAGAAAGATGCTGTTTAACTTTTTGCAACTTTTAGAATATATCTTGTAAGCTGATCAAGACATTTGGAAAGCAAAAAAAGAAACAATAACTGAATGTTTAAAAACATTTTCCAGCCAAACTTGGGGGTGGGGATCTCATACTACTCCAACTCCAACTCCATTTTTCATAATCCTTGGAATGCTTTCTAGTATTTTTAACAAGTAATAAACCCGGCTTCACAGACTTTCAGAAACAGTCTTTATTGTGCACACAATACAAAGCTAAATAAATAACTTGTATAATTGAGAGTTTTATTCAGAATTTTGGAAAATGTGATTTTAAATTTTGAAACAAAATTTATTGGTGTCACTTGATTAAAAACTGATAAAATATGATTTTAATTTGTAATGCCATTTGAATTTATATCAGGAGCCATTCTAAACTGAACGGTACTTCCAGGTTTAGATTCATTAAAATCCAACTGTAATTTAACATTTCTTGTTTAGGAGTTTTGCTAAATTAAAACAGCCATCATCGTTCGTTCTCCTAATCCTGTAGACTCTTTTTGGAGCATAGGGCCGCAACCACTCTGCTGTGGTTTCGGTAGGTTTAATGGACTGGAGTTGCTTTCCCCATGCCCAACCATCCTCCTTTACTCGGGCTTGAGACCAGCTATGGCGACTGCCAAGCTATGGTTTTTTATCTGTCATGGACTGCCTTACAGGGCAAAAGGATCCAACTGCTCTGCTATTTACTCATAGCTGGGGAGAAATAGATCCATGCCTTTCCCAAGGGCATTAGTGCGAAGTGAACATAAACAGCCTTGGCAGAAACTCAAACTCGGTTCACCAATTCTGTTTTCTCTGATGGTAACTGTTACGCCCCTCTGTACCACCACCACCACCACCACCACCATTAATACTGTAATAAATCTGTAATCCGAGACCCTTGGTATCAGACATGTTTTGGAATTTGAAAATTTTGATTTTTGGATTGGTAGTTTATATGTACCGTATATCCTAGAACTATCTCTCTATCTAAGCCTGTGGCCCCGTTTGGGACATAGACCACCAATAATGACTCTCGAGGCATTCCGGTCCTGGGTTATTTTGATGCCAAATACAAACATTGGTGTGCAGATGACCTCCATGGAAAGATTTGTTTCACTGTTTTCAGTGTTACAAATAAGAGATTGTAGCCCTGTATTTTACTAAGCTTAGCATCCTCTGGCACAAGGCCAAACTGGACAAAATTAGGAGTGGGAAGATCATATTGTGCCAATCTTGCAAGTGGTGGTGGCCTGCTTGTCTTGAAAATCAGCATACAAAATCATGACCTTGATCTGGGTTCAAACACTGACCAATTCTATTAGTGGGAAATTTGTAATTATCCTTATCATGAAGCAGACCGAACAGTCATTAGTGTGATTATTCCTGCCCCTTTTTTTTTTCATTTTAATGATATCAAATACTGAAGGCCTGTTTCAATATATGTGTATTACTTATCAAATTACCAAGGAAAACTAGGGATTTTTCATTGTATTAACTTGCCATTAGCAGAATAATATTGAATAAAAATTATAAAGGGAAATTAAATTTTTTTTAAATCAAGGGAAAATGTTCATTATGATTTTAAAAAATCCTTATAATACTACTTATATTTGTTATGTACATTAGTAGACACATGAATATACAGTTAGTTGACTCTTATAATGCTGTTGCTTTTTATTTTCTTCTAATTATTAGTTTACATATAATTGCATATTAAGTTAGCATCTTTTTTTCCTAAAGACAATGAAATGATTTGTTGAATTTTCAAATGCCAAAATATGATTGTCCATTGGCATATTTGAGTGTAAGGGAGGTAACTGCACGTATCTTTCCATTACAGCCTACCATTGCAAATGTATCGACCCTTGGCTGACCAAAAACAAACGTACATGTCCCGTTTGCAAGCGAAGAGTCATCCCTCGTGATCAGGATTCTGCTAGCGATTCTGATTCTGAAGAAGAAGCCTCCCCAGCACCCACAGAAAGAACCCCCCTTCTCGGGCGGAGCCAGCCTGAAAACCATGGATCATCAGCCAGGAGAGGCAGGTTCGAATCATCAGGTCGGTATACTTAAATTTGTAATTCATTCAAAAAGTTTATTTGAAAATCATGGCTCAACTAAATCGCTAGTTTTAAGTGTTGACCTATTTGAGTAATAAAGATAGGACTTTGACGTATTTCCACAATGAACCAACCCCCCTAGATACAGTATCGCCCATAAATAAGTACACCCCGGACCACTATGTGATAGAAATTTAATTTTCTTCTAAAATAGCAGGATTTTATTGTTTCTAGTAGAACATTACACAATCAAAACAGATATTATCAGGTATTATTTATAACAAAACTCTAGAGCATTGAAACTTTGTTGCTAAAAATATGAATATGTTGCCGTCCAAAGATGAGTACAACACTATGAAAAAATATTTTTTTTGCAACAGAGTTTCAATACAGTAGAGTTTGGTCATAAATAATACCTGATAATATCCGTTTGGATTGTATAATGTTCCACTAGAAATAATAAAATCCTGCTGTTTAGTTTAGAAGAAAATGAACTTTCTATTAAAAAGTGGTAGGGGTGTACTTATTTATGAGCGATACTGTATATAATACAGATTAAGATAGTTTCTGAAATAAAACATTTTTTCTGTCCCTTTCAATTGAAAAAAGATTTTTCAATTAAAATTTATTCCAAGGTGATTTATTTTTTGTGTATTGTATTAGCAGTTCCCTTAAAGACTAACATTCAACTTGTATATTGATGTTAAGTGCACTGGTTTATGTTAGTAGTGACAAAACGATTTTACATTACTAAAAACATCAGTGTGCCCACGCACTGCAAACCAGCTATAATTCGCCTCTCATCAATGTATTGTGTTTAAAAAAATTTTAAAAAGAAGATTTTTTTGTTCATTTCGATTTTACTATTATTTATGTAAGTGTTTTTCTATAATTAATTGACACATTGTATTTTATTTAAAATAAACCCTAAATGTAATCATGATGTCTGTAAAAATGTTGAATTGGGAAGAAACTTATAGTGTAATTAAATATTTGTATCACCTCCACCTCCACCGTTTCTCCCCGACACTTCTGCCTAAGATTAAGGATTAAAGTGTTGCTCTCCGGCACTCTGCCTAGGATCAGAGTGTAGTATCTGTGTGCTCTGTCTAGGATCAAAGTGTTGCTCCCTGGTACTTCTGCCTAAGATTAAAGTCTGATATTTGTGCACTAATTGAAAAGTAAGGACACACATTGCATTTTATATATGCGAGTTTCAGCCAATATGTTCTTTGGTTTTCCTAAGGCATATGTTATATCTGCTAATCTGGGTGCTGTTCAATAATTTTATTTTTTTTCCCATCTCATCAACTTCTAAAAAGAGAAAAGTAACTATTTGGTCATCAGTGCCTCATTCTGACATTGAGTAAGATAGGATATGTAATTTTAAAAAGAAATGTTAGATTCAAGAATTACCAGATGCAGTGTACATATGAGGATGGTTAAAGAACACCTCAACCAAAATGTAAGAAAAACATCAACGATAAAGATACTAATCTGAATAATTAGTCCAATAATGACGACTGAGGTTATTGCAATATATTTTGTTTGATTACTTATTGTAATTTCAATTATTGATGCCTTCTCTTGCATTAATTAAGGAGGAGTTCTCTATGTAACGAAATGCACCCAGATCGTATTACCGGTAGCCTATAAAACGGGGCCCAGATTTGAAAATTGGAAGGAGTTGAGATCTGAAGCGGTTTGCAACAGGTCGCACAAAGAGGCCCCTTCCCCATCAGGGGTGAGGGAGGTGAGTGCCGGTTAGAAGCAGTAGACCAGTTTTAGATTTGAATCCGGGGCGACAGGTCAGAGACGAAGTAGGACGCTCTTTCACCTGGACGGGTGGAAGAAAGAGGAGGAACCCTTGTAGTAATTCAGAAAAGTGACCAACTCATTTAGAAGGCTAAATTAAACAGAATTCCATATCTCGAAGTGTCCCACAAACCAGCCAGAAGAGACTCTTATATCGATGGAAATAAAACCACAGATTTCCAATTGAAGCAGCTGAATTTTGTCGTCTTTTCTCTCCACCCATGTGGGAGAGCCTTTTCTCCAAAATTAATTTCCCTCCATAGAAAATTCAGCTCTCGTCAGCCTGCAGCCCTGGAAGAAATCAACCTCGTATCGACGAAGAAGAAACGTAGATTGTGTTATACTACACTCTATACATTATTGTGTTAGGTACTTCTGTGTTGAGTTTTTTTATGAACTGTTCTAAAGAAATTAGTTATGTTATTTTAATTTGGAATATTATTTTAAAATTTATGTAAGAATACATTACAGGTATTTTCTCAAGGTCGGTTAAGGATTCAATAGTCTTTGACTGTTCCAAGGGAGGGCTAATAAAGTTATCTCCCTTATATGACTGTGAATTATTAGCAACTTTATTTTTATTACAAAGACTCATAACCATTTTTTTCATCCCTTTTAAACAGGTCTTCCTGAATCTGTGAGGAATGAAGTGGCCGACATCCGTTTTGGCCAAGATAATGCTCCCAGTCCTGCCGAGTCGGAGCAGGGAGCTGTTGGAGGCATTTCTTTTGTGGACGAAACAAGGGTGACAAGGGCTGAGGCTGCTGCAGTAGCCAGAAGAGGCCCCGGAGAAACATCACCCCCTACTGGCTCTCTGGAGCCAAATGCATCTGCTGCTCCGATACAACCCACAGACACTTGGCTGCCTAACTTAGCTGCCTCGCCACCCACTAGTGATAATGAACAGAATGACGACGAGGTTCTTATGGTTATAACACCACCTCGCGAAGCAGTTTCTGACGGAAGAAGATCCAATAACCATGTTGTATGAGATATAGATTGGGGGAAAAAATTAAACTGTTCTTTGGAAAATAAAAGGGATAAAAAAAGACTGTATTGAAGTTATGTGGGTATGATCAAACATTGAGTTTTAGCGAGAGAGGGGTTGAACCATCCACTGTTGGCAGACGGTTATGTGGGTAGGTTTTATTTTTTCTCTCTCTCTCTATAACTTGGTTCTATCCCTTGCGTAAAGCGTTAGCTAAAAGTTTAAAAGCAAATATGGTTTGGTTTTTAGCAAGGGAAGTTTAATATTAGCATAATAAATTAAGACTTAACAACCATCACCATAATGTTCATGTGTGTGAGTGTCTTCAGTTATGTGCATGTCAAAAAGATATAAAGAATGAATGGAAATCTTTTTTTTCATCGTCTTCAATGTCTTCCACACCAATGACATGCTTATTATCTATCAATGAACCTTCCGACAGAGGAAGAAGAAATTGTTTGCAATCAGAGGAAGGAATGGTTGTAGTTTATTTATCTTCCTTCCACCCCTCTCTCTCTTGAAATATCATCCCTGCCTCAAAACCCACTTGGCATTATTTTTTGAGCTGTCTATGCAAATATCTGGCTTGGTTTGGTCTACTCTTGATAATGACTAATAATAACAATAATAATATATTCATCATCATCAATTTGAATAATATATGTACTTACATGTATACACACAAACACACAGCTGCTCTAATGAGCAATATTACAGGATTTATTTTATTTATTTTTTGGTTACCACTTTCTGCACACAGCATCCACTTAATGGTGATTTTCACTCATTTCTCTTTTTTCTCTCCGATTTTAGTCCTTTAGTATTGACTATTGCATTCTGAAATGTTGAAAGTAAAATAAAGCCACTGTTAATATAATAACCAATACGTACCCCAGACAAATTCCAATCTGTTATTAAAATTAAAAATCAAAAACCATTGAAAACCAAAAAAAGACAGTTTTTCATTTTGCTGAAGCTATGAGTCTGTGGGAAGTATTCTTAAAAGTTTACAGGGAATCTAATATATTAAAATATGCAATTCCTGTAAAACCAGCAAGCATATATTCTGCGTACTTGTATATGTGAGAAGCCCGAGTGACTATCAGGATTTAGTCTGTAATAGAGAGACAGCCTGCCTTGATGGTTTTTTTTTGTATTAAAATTATGGGAGATAAGTGTTTTCTGTATTTCAGTCTCTCATGTTACGTATTTTACTGTTAAATTAATAAATACCTTGCTGAAGATTTTGTCAACTGAAAACCCAGCAAGAAGATGGTTAGTAACAAAGTTAACAAAAGCAACACATTTTGTACCACAAAGTTGTTTATTATGACTAAAGTTTCCATCTCATTCTCCCTCCTCATCTACTCTTAGCTTTCAGGCACACATAATTAGCAGTACTCGGACTGTGATACTTTGAAAAGAGATTTTTTTTTTAGAAACCATTTTCTGTAATAAAATAAATCATCTAACTTTTTCTTTTGTTTGAATTCTTTTGAATTTTTCTCATTTTTTTTTTTCTTTCTAAAAAATTCTACAAACCGGATTATATAATTATTTTTTTCCCTCATTATTTTAATATTTAAAAAAAAAAATTTCCAAAGATTTTTTTTTTTTCTTGTTAATTTGTAAGATTCAAATTCTTTTTTCTCCATTATGAAATTATATTGTATTTATTAGAAGAGATGAGAAAGGAAATCTTTCCATATAAACTGCTGCATTTTTCTATGTCACTAAACTTTCATAATTTTTTTTATCAACCACAACATTTACATAGTTGTTGTAATGACCCTTGTTAGTTAAAAAAAAAAAATTCTGCAGTTAAGTTCTCAAATGTTTTTTAAAAAAACAAACTCCATTCTGTAGACTGTCTTGAAAAATTTTGAATAAAATTGAGAGCTTTTAAATGCATCTAAGCATAAACAGGTACATAAGACAACTGAATTCAGTTTTTTTATCAAGCTACTGGTATGCTAGATGTAAGAGTATGTGTGGTGTAATTGCACATAGAATGAATGTTTCGTCCTCTTTTTCTGATCCATGAATTAAGAAAGACCGTCACACTGAATTTAGGGATTCATTTTTTTTTCGTTCGAGGATTTGACAAATTTCTGTTAACATTGTACGACTTAGTTTCTGTAGTTAAATGATTTTTCTTCTGCTTTTTTTGCTCTTATCCGCAGAAGAGATGTACAATTCTTTTACCATAATTATATATTTTTAGTTCTGTATTTGCTTACATTAAATTTATTAGGTGTGTAGAAACGTTTCCAGTGTGTTATCAACTGTATTCACTCTCTAGCTTTCAAAGAAGAGTGCTGGGAACATTTGCACACGCCTGATATGATAAAATTACCAAAGCATCGTTTGAATTCTTTAAACTGATTTTAATTCCTCTTTAGCAAATATTGCTTTATTTTTATTCTATTATTGAATCTTTAACTTTGCCTCTTTTCTTCTTAGTTTCCTGAAGATCTTTAGTTATTTTGTGAACATGTTTATATAAAAAACAAAGTGTATATAATTGTACTTTGTAAAGTTTGTAAGATCAATCCAAGTCTCTTCAAATAATTACTAATGAACTGTAAGAATTAGTTTTCTTTGTCTGTAATTTTGAGAAGAGTCATTCACATTCCAAATTTTGTTCGGCCGATCAAATTATTATACACCTGACGAGGGCTGAGGAATTGATCTGCCGAAACGTTGTGTTGACGACGAAAAAGATTGGAAGAAGAGGTTTGATTGTCCGATCAAAAGTTGGAATAGTTTTGCTTTGTACATTTTAATATTCCCTCCAACATTCCTGGTTTTTTCCAATGTCAAGAAGACTGTTTCTTCGTTACTCTCACACATCTGCACTCTATACTGAGTATAGAATAGTTTGGTCAAATGAATTTTTAGAATTTATCTTTTCTACTTCACCATGTTACAAGGCCAGCAAGCATGCATGTCCAGGAATTTTGGGGTGCAGGGATAAAGGATGATTTCTCACATTTATAACTTTAAAACTTCAAGAATTTCTTTACACCAGTCAAACGTGGGTACCTGTGTATATGTTGAACATGCTTTGTATTTGATATTAAAGGTTTGTATTTTTTTTTTTTTTGCAAGTGGATTTTTAAAAAAAACAACCCACAGACTATTCGATTTTCCAATAACGAGTCATAATTTAATGTAATGTGTACAGTAGTGTCACTTTTCAGACATAAAAACTAGAGAAAAACAAATCTCAAATACATATGTATCCCTCCATACAAAATGCTTTGACTTGTATATAAATAATACATGTGTTCTGCATTTAGTCCTGGAGTGGAAAGATTATGATTATGATTATGCTCATGCTCATGTTTGTTTTTGGTTTAGCAAAAGTTGGGATGGTTATGGGGGGGATCAATCATTTCTTTTAGTGACTATCTTGTCATTACAAATGAAAAAAAAAACTGCTGTTTAAGTCAGCAAGATCATCGGAGTATGTGAAAGACCTGTATTTAAATCCATCTTTGTGTGTTCATGGTTTTGCAAAACTATATATATATATATATATATATATATATATATATATATATATAATCATACACACAAAGTGTGGCTATTAAAGAGACTGGGCTTATGTAAATCAAACAATAGCACGCATGTGCTGAACACATGGTATACATTGACCAATGGGCAAGTATAAACACTCCCTGAAAGTTTCATATCACTTGCGTCTTCAGTTCGCTATTATGTATCGCTTGAAGTAGATAGGTCAGTTCAAAAATCAATCAACGCATCAATCTCTTGTGGCACTCGAACACACATGCACATAACCGGCATTCTTCCTCATAAACTTCAGTTAGCATATGAAAAGATTCGGTAGCCGTTTTGTTCAATTTCACCTAAAATTTCAAATCGATAGTTGCTCTATTTTTGAGGTGACCATTTTTATGACACACCAGAAAAATGTCTTTTTTTCAAGCAATGCGTAACCGTGAACTGAAGGTGCAATCGGATTGAAATTTTTGGAGGATATTTATGTATACTATGTAGTCCGTGTGGTTTGACTTATATAAGCACATTCTCGTTATTTAATAGCCACATCTCGTATGTATTCACTATTATTATTATTATTATTATTATTATCGTTGATATTTTCACATTGAAATTGTGACTGTTTGAAGAAAATGCAACAATTCTTTTTTGGTGAGGAAGATGGTATGCTTTGCAGATAGTCTGTATTTCAAGTTATTAGAAGAAAAAAAAAAGATTTAGAATAACTTAAGCAGACTACATATAAACCTCTTCCTCCTCCCGCGAACGTCTTAAGCTTACACCCTCCTGTACTAGAAAATAATGTCAGGAAAAAAAAATAAGTAGGACTAATAAAAAAGAAAAAGCACCACAAACTGTAATATATACATTACATAATTAATATACTTTACACTGACCAATGTAATTAAATACTAGATTTGTAAAAAAAAGAAACCCCAAAAAACTATATATACTTATATATAATTAATACGTTACTTTACATTGACCAATATGTGTGTGTGTATATATGTATGTGTAATATATCACACTAAAAGTTTAATTCTTGGTCCTTGATTTTTCTGAAGAAAAAAAAAATGTATTTATGATTTCTAAAGGAAAAAAAAATCGAATTTGTATTT
>VCCN01001112.1:318240-333390 GCA_006491835.1 Architeuthis dux | reverse complement strand
TATATATATAAACAAACACACACACACACACACAATACAAACGTCTTCAGTCAGACTAGAAGTGGAGTTTGACCCTGCAGCAACCAGGCGTGTTCACTTTGTTAACATTCCGAGATAAGAAAATTTTTCAACTTTTCTGATGTAATAACACAGTCATGACAAAGTTACTCAAGTCTAAGGGAGATAATCGAGTGTCGAAATGAATCAAGGTTCAAAAAGATGTCTGATGAATAATAATTATTACAAGCTTTTGTCACGGCATAGTCTGGGATCTGTAACCTGATCATTCACTTTTTAGTGACAATGGTGCTGGCGGAGGTAAGCACTCTCTGAGTACTTTTTAGTTAAGGCAGCTACTATCTAAGTAGGTAATCACGACTAATGTGAGCTTAGTACGTACGATAAATTGGTGAACTCAACTGGGCAATTTGCAAGACCTGTATTCTCTCAGGTGTGCTTTTAGAAAGCAGATAAAGGTGAATTAAAAAAGAACTGGTTTGGCTAGTCACTCAATAGAAACCGTCATGTGACCAATGTCATTTGGCAGCGGGCCGTGTTGGGGATGATCAATTAAAAAAATTGGAAAAAGGGGTGATCAATGAATAAGTTATTACTCTCGCATTTTTGGGGGCAGGAGTCAGTAAAAATCTTTTTTGAAAAACCATCTGTGAATGCAGCTCGACACGTGACCAATGTCTTTTGGCAGCATGCCGTGTTGGGGATGATCAATTAAAAAAAATTGGAAAAAGGGGTGATCAATGAATAAGTTACTTTTCTGGGGCAGGGGTGAGTCAAAAAAATCTGAATTTTCAAAAACCAATTGTGAATGCTGCTGGACACATAATAGTGATCAATTTAGCATAAACTTACATTGCAAATTAGAGCCCTCACTAAAAAGCTATTTGGGGGGGCAATTTTCAAAAAACAAAATAAAACGTTTTTTCTAATCAAAAGCCCTCTAGCTCCATTGGTGCATCCTGTACGTGTGATACATGCATAGCAAGTCAGACCAACTTGAAAACTGAAGAAACTTAAGTTTTGGTTGACTGTTTGTAAAAAGTGACAGAGGAAACGTAATTGTTTGTATTTGATATGAGGTCAGACTAGAACAATGAACATTTATCTGGGTGTATTAATCACAGCTACCCAAAACACAGGTTTAATTGGATTTAGGTTATTCATGTATTCACACATTTATATGTATCTATGTGTTGTATAGTGGGGTGTCCTGGACGTGGATAGAAAAGAAACTCGAAGATTTGCTTGTAAAAATATCTGGACATATTTTTATTACACAACATACATCTTTGTCGGCCGGAGAGTGAAGAGTGGGAGAGAGGTGATAAGGAGAACCGCCAGTCTGTCCCCAACAGGGACAGCGGTCTTGTGCCTTTCGGATCTGCTGATGTCTGCATCTTTTTTGAGTGTCGAGATTTCTGTCCGCTCCCACGACTACGCTTCTCGGGTCTGCTTTATAGGTCTCTCTAATGCCTACGTGGTGTCACACGGTGTCAATCACCGGTCCCATCCTGTTTACAGCACTGATGCAATATACCTATTTCCTGAGATGACTGCGTTCACTTACATTTCCGCCCAGGTGTCCGGAAACACATATCATAACATATGTATGTCCAGCCCTAACCGTTCATAGTAGAAACTTGAAGTTTTGCACACACACTCTCCTCAAGGAGTTGAGAAAATGTTTTTTTTTTAAATTCCCCCCTAAATAGGTCTTTAGAGGAGGGGGTTCAATTTTATCTATCTATGAATCTAGACTTCGCCCAGCCCTAACCGTTCATAGTAGAAACTTGAAATTTTGTACACACACTCTCCTCAATGAGTAGGGAAAATTCTGGAGCCTCACTCAGAGAAGATACATAAAGTCTTTCCCTGTTTGCAAACATAAATTACACAAAACCATTGCTAGATACAAACATGTGGTTTATTAGAAATGTGCTTAGAATAGCACAGAGATCCATAGAAAGAGCAATGCTAGGGATAACTCAAAAAGATCAACATGGATCAGAGAGAAGACCAGAGTGAAAGATATTATACAAATAATTAAGCAGTAAAAATGGAGATGGGTTGGTCACCTAGCAAGAAGAAATGACAATAGATCGGGGGAAAGACTAACAGATTGGTGCCCATGGGATAGTAAACTCAGTAGGAAAAGACCAGATACAAGATGGAGGGACAAGATAGAAAAGTTTGCTGGTAAGACGTGTTAGAGGTTAGCAAAAGATAGATTGTCATGGAAGGAGATGGGAAAGGCCTTTGTCCAGCAGTGGACTTATAACAGCTGATGATGATGATGATATCTTAACACAGAGGTTCTCAATCTTTTTCGAATCATGGTGCCCCTAGTGAATAAGGATTTTTTCACGGCACCCCAAATTCTGAAAATTTGCTTTCCTAGTATTGTGACTGTGCATCAGCGTACTGAATTATGATTTTTTTTAAATATTAAAATTTCTAAATATTTTGCCGCGCCCCGGGAGCCACGGCTCACACTTTGGGAATCCTTGCCTTAACACAATAAGAATTTGTCTGTTACTCATGAAGTTCAACATGTGCTCCATTTGTTGCCTGAAGAATGTCTGAGTGATACTTGATTTCATGCCATGTGTTCTTTAATATGTCTTTAGTCAACACTGTTAAAGCAACTTAGCTAATCTGATATATCTAAAGTTGTAATGTATGTATGTACTCTTATAACTCGAGAACTACACATCCCAGACAAAAAAGAAGACTACAATTGAATTCAGCACATCGCAATCTACCTAGAGCACACATTTTTAGGTCCGAATTGAGAATTCTTCAACATGTCTTTAGTCAACACTATTAAAGCAACTTATCTAATCTGATATATCTAAAGTTGTAATGTAGGTATGTACTCTAATAACTCAAGAACTACACATCCCAGACAAAAAAATAAGACTACAATTGAATTCAGCACATATTTTTAGGTCCGAATTGAGAAAAAAATTAATTTTTCACATTTTTTAGCATCCAAAAAGTATCCAGCCATCAGCTTCTACCAGCTGTCAGTGTTTTAAAAAGTAGGTGATGTGTTTGTTGCTGCTTGTTGGGGAGTTGACCATATCCAAATCTTATCCAGCCAATGTCTGTAGCTTCCCCCTCCCCCTCCTCCGGGGATGGGGATGAGGCCTTCCACAGGAACTAGCGGAAAATTGGACGGTTTTCAGCTAATATTATATGTATATCCGGTTTAAAGGAAAATGAGAAACTCAAAAAAATAATGAATCTAAATTCTCATTGAAATGTCTAATAAAGTAACTTTTTTTCTGGATATCTGAGATCAGGAATGATCATTATTATACACTGATTTACTCGGGCTAGTGTCCTTATCTTGGTTGTTATAGTCACACCATTTCAACCGTTGTACCATCCGGCCTTCTCCAGGTGCCTATCATAGTTGGTAATCTTCTGGGAAATTCAAACCAAACCTTTTATTCAATCCAAGGAGGTAGATTGTTCTCATTATACTGTCCATGCTAGATGATATATCCTATCCAGAAGGTTAACAACTACGACAGACATCTAAAGATACAGCCGAAACGTTGTCACTATTACAACCAAGATGAGGACACTAGTCAGAGTAAATCAGTTTATAATAAGAATAGTTTTAAGTTATTCAAATCTCAAAAGTCGTGTTTATCTAAATATTTGTCAAAAAAATAGTAAAGACATTTTCAGGTGTATATTTAAATTATTTTTAGAGTTTTTATGCTGCAATCAGGCACAATGCCAATGCAAAATTGAGGGATGGACAGGTCGTACAGCGAGTCTCTCTTATATCCATTTGTTCTACAATTGTCTTGGCACCATAGAAAATTGTTTATCTTATTTTTACCATTCGCCAAAAAGACGTGTCGAAATGGCAGACGACAAATTTGCAGGTTTTATAGCAAAACTAAATTTTAAAAAAAAATAAGGGGAGATAATTCCTGCTAAAGGGAAGCAATTATTAGCCGATGTATCATATTTTTTTCTCCCTCTGATGCAGTTAAGACCATTTATAGTAAATAAAGTGATAAACAAAAACGTGCCAGTGGATGGCGTCGGCTGCTGCTTCTTCTTCTCTTAATGGATCTATTTGCTCTCCCTGGAGTAGTGGAGGAAGAATGGTCGGACTCTAGTAGTAGCAACAGCATCATCATCATCATCCGCCTATGATCATATCATCCATCCTAAAAGCTTTTGTGTTGTGTTGACAAGAGAGGAAGTGATCCATGTGCTAGCCACGTGCCCCCGCTCCAATGGCAAAGGTCACCACCACAATGCCGTAATAAGAGCAACAAAACAGAGGCGGACCATACGAAAAAACAGAAATAGAACGGAATTGGTAAAATCAGTAGCTTCGGATCTTTAATTCTTACTGTCTTCTTGGGTTTGTGCAAGAAGATACACATAACATACTGCAGGAAGGAAGGCAGGAGCCGAAAATCGTAACCCCCCCTCCACACCACTACCAAAAAGAAAGAAAGAAAGAAAGAAAGGTCATTTAAAAATAGCGGTAAAGTACTCAGTTTCTTTTCTTTTTCTCTTTTTTTTACAAAACCTAAACCAGCTTTGGTTTTTAAAATCAGGTTTTCCCATTTTTCGCCGAGCTTTGATTTCACTGAGTTGAAATCTCTCTCTCTCTCTACTTACTCTCTCTCTCTCTGGAGGATTTCCATTATTTTCCCTTTCACTGCAAAACCAGCCACATCTGCTGCTAATTATTATGAAAACATTATCAACAATAAAAAAGAAAGCCCAGGTGAGGTGATCAATCAAGCGACTTGAACTTTGTTGTGACAAACTCCAAAGCGAAGTTGTTCGGTTCCACTCAAGATTTACCTTAAAATAAGGGTAAATATGATAATTTCTCTTTTACGTTTTTGTTCTGGATTTATTTTTATTTTACAAAAATGACCAGAGCAATTTGTTTTTAATATTGAACCATAAACCTCATATCTCCCAAACGGTTAGTAGCCTTTTTTTCTAAAGTTCAAAAGCAAAACCCTTTAAAGAGTCAAGCAAATTAAGGAATTGTTTCTGAAAAGTGACAATATAGTTACTAGGAAGACGGCATTTTTTACGCAATAAAATACACACCGTGTTTTCTAAATCTACTTAACTTCTGGTACTTGAAGAAGAATATCTCGTGGACAAAAGGATACAAAAGAACCGTCTTGTTTGCAAAAATAAACAAATAAAAAACGTGAAGTTACTGAAGTACTTTCGTTTCAAATAATAACCACAATTGAAAAACCATCCAGAGTTTCACTTTCATTAAACACTAAAAGTTTTAAAAACACGTACGATCCGGTAAAATTTATTAAGGATAATTTATCACTTTAAATGCATAAAAAGTGGTATGTTATGGTCAAAAATGTTGAGTTAGTTGTCACAGGACCTTTACGACAACATGATCATAAAACACACCACCAACTTTTACCACAGAATGCAGACCGGCTGATTCTGATTTCATAAAATGTAATAATGACCAAAAAAAACTTTATCTTATTTTCCGTGTCTATGAATGAAACTAACCATTTTTTGCGATTTTCAAAATTGTTTTTAGCTTATTAATTAAAATTTCTCATTAAAAAAAAAATTATTTTCAACGTTTATTTTTTTTGTCTTTAAAATGTTTTATTTTTCAATATTTGAATCGATCAAAAATATGAGTATATTGAGTTACAATCCACGACTTCATTGATCACGCACTCCTTTTATGAGTTGAAAGAAAGTTGTAAAATCTTTATCCTTTACCTTTCGTAATCTTATGCGAAATTACGAGTTTACCTTTTTGCGTGATGCGTACTAGTTTAACAACTACGACCTTTACGTCTTGAAAACTTTTTAACAGCATTTTCTTTTAGGGACTTTTATATTTATCGAAAACAAAAAAGTCCTTTGAGGAGACTTTCTTTTTCAGTATGAAATTTGAAAGAAAAAATCCGGTGTGAACACTGGTTTCTAGAGAGTAAGAGAGAGTACAAATCTTGTAATTACAAAAAGAAAAAGAAGGTATTTACCTCCAGACCAATGACTTTAAAATCACATGTGTGGAAAGAGGACAATGAGAGCAGAAAGTGAGAGAAGCAACTATTAGGTTGGAATAAAATAAAAATAAAACAACAAAAAAAACGACCCTTAGAGTTAATTAATTGTTAGCTCCTGCTGTCAAAAGTTTTAAAAAGTAAAAATGTCAAATATGCGAACAGCAAAAAAAGAAAAATCACTTCTCTTGGCTAAAAAAAGGGGGGGAAAGACAACTTGAAAAATTTAAAGAATGTAAAAAAATTAAACACTACTAACATTAAACATATGCACGGCTACAAAGTTTTTTTCTTTATTTCTCGAGAGGGTGACACAATGACTCTGATACCTTAAACTGTTGTAGTGCATTAATGTTAAAAACAAATAAATTTGATACTTTAAAAAAATGCTAACATAACCAGTAACCACCGAACCGGGTACCACACACGCGTCTGTTTTGTTCAGTGACATATTTTAATCTTACCCAGCTTAGCTAAGTTTGACACAAGGCTACTGAAGCACCCAGTGAGGATCGAACTCGCTACTCGTGATCTGCGAGATCATCACATCATCCTGCAGACATTTATGCGGCCTCGTGACCTCTGAGTAGATAAACGTCAAAATCATATAAAACTTAATTTTATCGTCGAAAAATGTTAAGTGTCATTATTAAATTGAAAGATTGGCGAAATATATGAGATAAGAATTGTTTGTATACACCTTATAGAACCGGAGATATTGTTGGATAAAAATAGCTACTGCTAATCATTTTTACTCCACGGCGAGGCACCCTTTTGTGCAGTGAGATAGATTGTTGTTTTGAGAAAACTCAAATTATAAAAATCAGAGAACGTTTCCAATTATTCAATTTTTGGATCTTTTTTTATCAGCCAATTTTATGTAAACACTTATAAAATATGGAAATATTCCCTCTATTCTTGTGTAGGCTGTGGCCGCAAAAATCTTATATTGCGCAATTTTTTCCCCTGTGACAATAAGTATAATGTGCGCACTTTTGAATTCGTCATAGGGAATCAGTATTTTTTCAATAAAAACTCAGTAAGCTATCAACAGAATTTGGAATCTTTTGTGCGCACATTAATTTCCTTTTTGCGCTGGTTGCAAAACGTGTTGGGGAAACTGAACTATGCCTTCGACCCGATTATTTTTCTTTTTTTCTTCATGAAATTATCATCAAGCAACAAATCTATTTTAATTTTAAATTAAACATTTTTATGACTACTTTTTACCTTCATCTTCATTTTATTAGTTGCTTTTTATTGCAACTTTTTGCTCAGACCGATTATCTTCCGTGCCCAGCAGTGAGGAAATAGCGTTGATCCGAAAATACGGAAACCCACGTCCCCTAGCCAAGGGGAAGCACCATTTAGCCCGGCCTATTTTACCAATTAACCCACTGAGACTTTAACTGTGAGCAGAAGTTTGAATAACACCCTTAAACCTATCCTTCTTTTCCAATTGTATTGTTTACATTTCTGATAGTTTTTTTATTTTCATTAGATGAAGTATTATAAATCATTATTATTTTAAATTTGTATGACTTCTTTTTACCTTCATCTTAATTTTATTATTTAAAATAATAATGATTTATAAATACTTCATCTAATAAAAATAAAAACGGAAAAATGTAACAAACCTCTATTTCTATCTTGTCCCTCCTTCTTGTGTCTGGTCTTTTCTTACTGCGTTTACTGTCCAATGGGCACCAATCGGTTAGTCTTTTCCCCCCATCTATTGTCATTTCTTCTTGCTAGGTGACCAGCCCATCTCCATTTTTCTGCTTAATTATTTGTATAATATCTTTCACTCTGGTCTTCTCTCTGATCCATGTTGATCTTTTTCTATCTCTTAGTGTTATCCCTAGCATTGCTCTTTCCATGGATCTCTGTGCTATTCTAAGTTGGTTTTCAGCTCGTTTTGTTAATTTCCATGTTTCGCATCCGTATGTCATGGCTGGTATTATGCAACCGTTGATTTTTTTTCTTGGATTCATATTGAAAACTTACTTGCCTTTTAATTTCTGTGTACACTACGTCAATATTATAATGATATGATATCTGTATGGTTGTATGCCCATTTGTTTTTTACCGTAGAATGGAGTAATTGAGAAGGCTATTTTTCAGGTTCTAAGGTTCACTAAAAGTTAAGTTAATGTTGAAAATCTTTTTCAGCAGGCTTACAAATTAATTAGTTTTCAACATATGCATTATATAAAATATTCCATAATATTGGTAGAAAAAATATGGGAGCTACTAAAAAATATGCAATAGGCTATTGAGAACATAATAATCACTGCTACCCTCAACACTGGTTTATTGCTGGGTTTAGGTTATTCATGTGTTCTGACATTTATATGTATTTATGTATCCAGACTTTGCCCACCCCTAACCGTTCATAGTAGAAACTTGAAATTTTGCACACACACACTCCCCTCAATGAGTAGGGAAAATGATTTTTTTTGTTTTTTGAAAATTCTCCCCTAAATAGGTTCAATATGCAATGTAAGTTTGTGCTAAATTGGTTACTAGTTTGTGCCCGCTTGTTTTTTTTAAATAAAAACCTTTTTTAGTGATCTCAGCCCAACAAAAGGTCACCCCTTTTACAACTTTTTAATTGATCATGCCCAACTTTTTAATTGATCACACCCAACACAGCATATATGGGTGGCGGTGATTCATAATTTCCCTTGGAATGCTAGTTGATTTTGAAGCTCAGTTTATTTGAAAACATCCTAAAAAATTCAAACTAAGAACTATTTGAGAGCAATAATTAGACTACAACTATCGAACAGGTTTTGTGCCGATTACATTTCTAAAAATGTCTACGTTTTTATAGCAATCTCTCGTTTCTAGTTTCATGACCAAATCCTGTCCACTTGTTATACACACATCAGGATTAGTCAGTTGCGTAAAAGCAGTATTTAGATTAGTGCCTCTTCCAGTTAGAACCTAGGACTTCCTGTAGTATGATATTTCCTACTTCTGACTTCCACTCTCCTTAGACACAATCTTACCTACATAATGTACAGCTTGTTGTTTGTCTACACAACTCTCAAACTTCACAAGTACCTATGTACTGGGATGTAGATCCCTTACTGAGGTATCCTCATCCAATATGACTGGTTCCACATCATCATGATCTAATGAGTTACTATCACTGTTAGCTTCTGAAAAATTAAGGTATTTTGCACATATCTTTGGTCTTGTGACACTACGTGATGGACTTGGCTCTTCCAAGTCAGCAAGTGACACACTCTTACCTGCTGCAACATTCATTTTCTTACTACGAGGTGCTCTCTTCATGATGCTAGTCTCTTTTATCTTGTAGGTATTTCAGAAGAGTTGGACCCACCAAAATAGTTGCTAATTAAATTGTATGGTTGTTCTTATTTTCCTCATCATACCGTTCTCAAATGTGCCACCCTAAAAATATGGCCGGTAATAAAGTACTAGTTAACACACCTGAGGTTTTAGTAGCCCAAGCTATTGCTCTAAGTATATACTATCTGTGATTCAAATTCAGGGTTTTATCATTTAATGGTTATACCAGGGGAAAGCTTAGTAGTTTGGTATTGTATTTTACTGAAAAAAGAACAAAATTTAATAAAATTTTAAGAATTTTGTACTATGAAATTATTTTAACTTACATACAGGGTTGCCAGATTTGTCTGATTTCGGATATTGTGTCCTTTTTTTAGCCCTGATGTCCGATTAATCTTTTTAAAATTCGGACATCCAATATTTCAGGCAAATTCAGATATTTCCGTAACCAAACACAGCGGTTATTTTTTAAGTCGGACATTCACTAGGCAACTACATAGATTAGTACCCAAAGGCTAATGGTATACACTAAACACTTTGAACAGTAAATATACTGATTAATAAATATCCGCCCAGTCTCACGCATTCTGCATGAGACACCTGCATTTTGATACATTCACACACTCACACACATTAAAGGAAAATTCTCACGCAATTTATCAAAAGTGTTTGATTTATTTAGATTTATTAAATTGGTTTAGATTTCTGATAAAAAAAAATCTATTTTTATCGAACTTTAGAACTCATTATTTTAAAAGATCACATATAAAACTTTTGAAACATATTTTAAATAGACTTCTGACAACATTTAATTTCAGTAGCTGATATGCCCTGAAACACAATTTTAGCCAATCTTGGATACATAATTTTCCAGGGGGGCACACGATTCTCACTCATTCTCAACATTGGAACTTGACAGTGGATGCTGTTCTCAAATGCCTCCCGATTTTTCTCAATTACCCCATTCTAGCAGAAATAGCAATATTTTTTTAGCGCAATACCATAATAATGCTCTAACTTGGAGGATAAAGCAATTTCTAGTCCAATTTGCAACTTAACTCTTAAATTTATATAAAGAAAATATGTCAATTTCAAGGGAAATAACTTCTGATTAAAATAATATCACATTTAAAAAAATTTTTTATTCATTTCATAGCGTTCCAGAATTTGTTATGCTATTCATTGAAGAGTTCCGCTGTCAATTACACGTAGTTTATGAATTTAAGAGTTAATAATAGTATGAGGTGTGCGTTCAAGCTCAGCCTGATCATCTATATTATAAAGATCCGATTTCTCAAGGGAGATAAATCCAGATATATTAAATGCTAATTATACAGTAGTTTCCCTTCGTTATTTATTTATTTTCAAATGATTATAATTAAGTTTAATGGTCGTCAAAAAGTAGCCTTCAGGCGTGTTTTCGTGAAAGAAAGAATTTCCAGTAGTTGCTATCAAAACTAGTATTCCCAAGGAAATTATGAATCACCACCACCCATGTGTTGGGGGTGATCAATTAAAAAGTAGGAAAAAGTGGTGATCAATGAATAAATTACTTCTCTCGGCTCTTGTTGGGCTGTGATCACTAAAAAAGGTTTGAATTTTCAGAAAACAAGTGGGCATAAACTAGGGACCAATTTAGCATAAACTTACATTGCATATTGAACACCCCCCCCCCCATAAATAAAAAAAATATTTTCCCTACTCATTGAGGAGAGTGTGTGTGCAAAGTTTCAAGTTTCTACTATAAACGGTTAGGGCTGAGCAAAGTCCAGATACATAGATAGATAACATTGAACCCTCTCCTCTAAAGCCCTAAAACAAAAAATCATTTTCCTTACGCCTTGAGGAGAGTGTGTGTGTGTGTGTGTGTGTGTGTACAAAATTTTAGGTAGCTTTATTATTAGGGTTAGTAGGTAGGTTTGAGGTTTAGGGTTAGTGTTTCAACTCTCTGAATGTAATTTTCAGTTCAGGTAAAAACATCTCTGGTTACTTGCAATGGAACAATAGATGTAGGTGCAGCAGGCCTACCATGTTTAGGTACAGCATTTCTTTGTTCTGGTAAAGGTATACGTCCTTCAGCCATTTTAAATTTAAAAAGCAAAAAAAATGTTGAAATTGTCTTTCAGATTTCAAAATGGCTGCCGCTCCAGCCAAATTTAAAATCAACAAAGCCGACGACTGGTATATTAATGCGTCCTTCAGTCATTTTGAATTTAAAAAGTAAAAAAAAAAATTGAAATTGTCATCTGCTTCTTTGACAGCAGCTGCCACTCGGCCACTAGAGTGACAGCCATTTTGAAACGTGAAAGGTCACAATTGCCAAAATCTTTATTATGAACGAATGTTATTTTTAATATATTTTTCTACAGCCTGTATTGAGTATTGATTATGTATCGGGGCTTAAACAATCAGGAAGCTATAATCTCTGGTTATTGATTTCTGTTGATTTTGTTTATGTATTGTTAGAACATTGAGAATGAGTATTGGATTAGATATTGGATACTTGCGGAGTCGGAGGCCCTGCTGTAGGTGCTGGGTGGTAAGGCTCCTTACTTCAAACTCATCTAGAAAGGAGAAAGCAAAACCATGCTTTTTCGTTCTTTTATTATCTGTCTCTACACAGTGATGGGGTTGGAAGAAGCCTACTGCTGTTATACAGATAGATTGTTTAGTAAAATCCTAGATCAATCACATGGCAAGCTTTAACCTATTTTATATTCCAAGTATTGAACTATACACAGAATTCTAGATTATTCTGGAGCGTCAAATTACCTCTACCATTCTGTCGGATTTCCTTACATCCACATAATAAACCTCAGGCTGGAGGGTTACTCCATGCATAGGCCCTGCCGTCTATGGTCCTAATGCTGTGGCAAACCTTTCCCCAAAATCTTTGTTCACAAAGTTTTGTTCATATATATATATATATATATAACTTATTGATCTGGTGTAGAATTCGTTTTTTTTTTATTTCTCCCCCTTTCATTTAAAATAAATGCCAGATAATTGACTTAAAAATAAAAATTATATTTTATTTTTTATTTTATTTCAATGATTGAATAGTTTACATGGATTGAAGTGAATAGAGTGGCCATATTGATTTTTCTTTTTTTATATCTGATCCCTTAAGTGCCTTGTCTGAAAAGACTGGTCCCTTTCTTTTAGAAACAGTAAACAAAAACTGTCACCGAAACTGACTTTCTTTAGTTTTTAAGTTGGTCTGGCTGGTATGTATCTATCACACGTACAGGCTGCACCAATGGAGCTAGAGGGCTGAAAATTTAAACATTTACTCCTTATGTCCAGAAAAACATTTTTTGGTTTTTTGAAAATTCCCCCTGAAAAAAAATTTGCAATGTAAGTTTTTGCTAAATTGATCCCTTAACAAAATGCGAGAGAAGTAGCGCATTCATTGATCGCCCCCTTTTCCAATTTTTTAATTGATCACCCCCAGCACGTCATGCTGCGGTTTCTATTGACTGACTAAACAAACCGGTTTTTCTCATTTTTCAATATTTGATTCATTTATTTTGAGAATTTCTTCAAAATAGCATCTTTCTTTAACTCTGCCTAACAACTATAATTGAAAAGACTTTTTGTTTATTGAATTTTTTATTTTCCTAACAGAAATAATTCTACGCTTGCAGATATAGCTCAGTGGTAGAACACAGCCATCAAATTTAAGGTTCTCTCCTTTATACTGGGATTGACATTTATAGGGCCTTGTGTCACCTCTTTGTAGGGACACAAGTCCATAGAGCAGTGGTTCCCAACCAGGGGGGAAATTCCCCCCAGGGGGGGGGGGATTTGGGTAGTCCAAGGGGGGAATAAGGCTATTAGGTAAAAATAAAAGTCCAATCTAGAGATAGGGTTTTCTGCTCTTCTATCTATCAAGTCGAAGGTTCGAAATAAGCTCCAAGTTGAGAGTGATTTAAGATGTGCTCTCTCACAAATAGACCCACAAATCGAAGAACTAGTAGCAAAAAACCAAGAACTGAGATCACATTGATGTGTATATCAGTTACGATAGCAGAATTCTTATTTTTCTTGTAATAAACTGAAATTTCAAATGATGTGTTCCTAATTATTTTCGCTTGCTTTCTTTGAGTAACAAACCCACAACAGTAGATGTACAATTATAAAATTAAACTAATTCTTATTATGAAGCTGTCTAATTATACATAAAATAATGTTATTATTTGAAATTATTCTTTGTTACAACTTAATAAATGGAAGGTGGGAGGGGGGGAATATTAGTATTGACAAAAGTGGGGAATGACTCGAAAAGGTTGGGAACCACTGCCATAGAGGAATACGGCAGAACATATCTCTGTCTACAATTATAAATTCGGTCTTGTTCAATGAAATAAATCAATAGACAAATATATATAATTTATTCAAGAACAATAACAATGAATGATTGAATGAAGGAATAATGATTGGGAAAAATAATGCTTCTTGCATTAAGAAATATTCAGTTTGACTGGAACGAAAGAGTAAATAAAAAGTTGTTGTAAATGTGTGTATATGTATGCATAGGTGAGTGAGTGTATGCAAATATATACATGGGTGTGAGTCAAATCAGGTACTTACTTGATTTGCTGTTGAAATGTTAGAATACCTTCCACGTGCACATGCACGTGTGTTTGAGTCAAACAGCCGGCCTACCAGGCACAGAAACTGCGATTGACTTGAAATGTGTCTGTCGTCTGATATATATACAAAATAGGGTAGGCTCGCATGGTGATGAAATTTTAGGTGCGTTTTCATTGGTCAACAAATAGCTTGTGCTGTTGAATTAATTGTTGAGCAATCAACTGGCTGTTTTAACTTTGTGCCTTTTTTCAACTGGTAGTGTTAGATATTTAGGCAGCTGTGTGCGGGAGTCACAGATTTGACCGCCACAGGTGTTGAAAGTCATAAACAGGATATTGACCAAATTGCAGGTGTCGGGGACCGGAACAAACACAACAGGTGTTCAAAAGTCATAAACAGGATATCGTTTGAACCCCATAAAAGCAACACATCATCTTCAGAAAGCAGAGAGACAGACCGCCTAGGCTTTGGAAGTCACAAGACCAATTTCCCTGTAAGAAAAGTCAAACGGCTCTCATTATCTCTCTCCCACTCTTCATTCTCCGCCATGGCACAATGTATCCGATGGAATTAAGATATATCATCATATTTTTATAAACCAAGTTTCGAGTCTTCGTTTTTCTCCAAATTCAAGATGGCTACACAACAGTTGGATTTTTGGAGGGAAACGTGTTGAGCCTATTTGGGTGATATTTTTGGAGAATAAATGTTTGGGGGTGAGGAAAGGTGTAGGAACTGACACATTCATTGTAAGTCTTACCTAGATTTTGATATTGTTATGATTTATGTTTCCCAAATATATCATCAGCTGTTGATTGTTGTGGTCAAAACTTCCTCTGTAGATATTGAAAAAGCATAAATCCTAACAGCTGCCAGATTTTGAAACAAGGAAAAGAAAATCAATACTTGTATCAGTATTAACTGAAAATGAAAGATTTAATTACAAATTTATGAAGTTTATTTAGATGGTTTGATTTTAGAACTTGTCTTCATGAATATGACTTCTGGGCACAGGAGTTTCAGCTATGTAGCACCCAGACTTTGGAATCAATTACCCTATGATATCCAGAACATACATACATTAGCAGGCTTTAAATCAAAAATAAAAAGTTTCTTGTTGTGAGACTTTCATAATTATATGAACCCAATAAATAAATACACT
>VCCN01001112.1:266604-277223 GCA_006491835.1 Architeuthis dux | reverse complement strand
TGGAGGGACGAGATAAAAAATTTGCCGGTAAGACTTGGCAGAAGTTTGCACAATATAGGTTGTCATGGAAGGAGATGGGAAAGGCCTTTGTCCAGCAGTCGACTTATAACGGCTGATGATGATGATGTCTGAAAAGCTTCTCAAAACCTAACGAGAAAATCTTTTTTTTAAATCAATGGAAGTGAAATGTTACACCGTAATTTCTTTGTCCCCTGACCACAAGATTTTACCCACATTAGTAGGGTCATCCACAAATTCTAACAAAACAATTTTTCAAGAGAAATATTTTTACAGAGAAGACCAATATATATAATACATTAAAACTTCAAGTATATTTAAATTCGGAGGTTCGTCAGTGGTTTACCATGGTTATACATTATAAAGACATTTATTAGTTGAGAACCTATATTTGCCCGGCGCCGATGTGAACGACTCCAGAACGAGCGGCCTAAATCGTAAACGTGAATAAAGAAATGAGCTCCATGCGGGGATCGAAGCTACGTCCACTCTGGAAGCAACCTTATACCCAGATTCTGCTCTACCAATTGAGCTAACAAAGTTCTCATGAGAACTTTGTTAGCTCAATTGGTAGTCCAGGGTGGACGCGGATTTGATCCCCGCACAGAGCTTGTTTCTTTATTCACATTTATGATTTAGGCGGCTCGTTTAGCAGTCATTCACACACACATATATATGTGTGTGTGTGTGTGTGTGTGTGTGTGTGAGATTTGATATGTGTTCATATCTTTTGTGTTTGACTATTGAACTAAAGAACTTATGCTTGCTAAAATGCTCTGTATTGATTGTGTCTGTTTTTGTATTTCTGTTTAGTCAGTCCATTAAGGCTCTCAAGGCTGGAGAATTACAAAGACATGAGAAAGGCTGATGTTTTCCACAACAGCTGCCCACAAAAGATCTGTGATATTTATTGTCCTAACAAGATCTCTGAGGAACTGTACATGAGGACAGACACTAATGTATATTATGATGACTCGGTCATGTCTTGAGGATGCCTATTGAAAGAATACCTAAAGTTGCCTTAAGATGGATCCTCAACTGGGAAGAGAAAGAGAGGCAGTCCAAAGACCAACTGGTGGAGGGCAGTGATGACGTAACTGGAAGAGATAGGTTTCTCAGGGGGTGAAGTACAGGCCAAAGCGCAAGACAAGGTTCAATTGCGTGGTATGATTGTGGCTTTGTCTCCTTGCTGGGACGAAGAGGGTTAAATGATTAACCCATAAGAACCAGGATTCATTTCTACTTGAAGGAAAATTATGTGGGATGTAAAACAGACCAAATGGACCACATTTTTTTATATCAATTTGTTCAAGAATTCTGGTCAGATTAGGTTAAATGTAATACTGGACATGTTATAAAAGTATTAGAACTCTTAAATGAGTTAAAACTTACCTTTTAGTGACAAAAACAAGCTTTTTAAAAAGGTGCTATTTCTCTTCCACGTGGAACCCAGGCAAATGACCCTTTGTAAAATGGAATTCTGGGTAGACAAATTGACCCACAGACATGTGACTGCACCAGGATGTTCAGTACATGTCACTTAGTACACTTCATGAGTCAAGGATACAATTGTATAAGGGATTGTGCAGATCATTTAAATTGTATGTAACACTGGTGTCAAACTGGGTTCTTATGGGTTAATTAAATAAAGTCTGTTCATGTTCTTGTAAAATCTATGATACTAAAAAGTGTAGATATCTTGATGAGGAATTATCATTACTAGCTAAAAACCCTCCCTATAGGCAGGATTTTCAGATAGTTCCTGCAGAAGGCTGTAATGGTGCCTTTGGCTTCAGGGGCAGATCCAGCCTGTTGAGCTAACTGTCTTCCAAAATTTGGGGGTTGGAGACTTTTAGTGGGGTCTGGGTGCTCTCCCAGAAAACTTTGCAAATGATGTATCCAAGATTGGCTAAAATTGCGTTTCAGGGCATCTCAGCTACTGAAATTAAGATAAATAAAAATTTTCGGACAAATTCTGAAATTAAGATAAATAAAAATTTTCGGACAAATTCTGAGGGTCTTGTAGGTTGTCATATGTTGAGATAAAAAGATTTAAAACTCGGAAAACACCCAGAAAACAGTATGAATAAAAATTTTGGAAAAAATCTGAGGGTCTTCCAAAAGACCCTGGAAGACTGCCTGGATCGGCCCTTGTTTGGCCCCAATAAAAGATCATGAATTTGAACTATGTATTTATTGAATCATACCTTATTTGAAAATCATCACCATCATGAATTCTTAGATCACAATTTAATTTAAATATATAGGGGGATTTCACCAACAAAAATTGTGAATTATAGTAAAATAGATAGATGGAATTATCAGTGTGAGTGTGAATGCTGACCCCACAATATTATTATTTTTTTTACTTTCCAAAAACTAATTAGATGCATGTATGTATGTCAATTACCACTGTCTCCTTTGATGTATAATGCTTATAAAACCTGTTTCTTGTCACTAAAAGAGTTGTCTTTCATTTCCATGAATCTCAACGGACATGAAACATGCCTTGTTTCCATGAAAAACCTGGCAGACACAAAGTAAGGGTCTAGTTTAGCATTTTTCAAAAACTGATATGCTAAAAGTATGCTCCTTAATCACGGAAAATTTGGTGGCCATTATAATGTTTATACATATGTATGTTATGTTAAATAAATAAACATGCCTAAGCAAGCACCCAGCAGCCCCCATTCCATTTCCGGTCCCAGAAAGCAGGACCGGAAGTAGGAACAGGGAAGGCTCAGTTCAGCTCAAGCATAACTCTTATCAACATGTGTTCTTAGTTTATCCCTTCTTAACACGCTTAAACATGATTACGAAATCAAAACGCATTCTAATCTTACACAGCTACTACAGATAGAACAACGAAGATGCATAAACACAACAAGAACGTTACAGCCATGTTTCTAACCATCCTCTAACCACACAGATGGACGGACAGACAATTGGTGATTTATAGTAAGATTATACCATGATTTACTCGGACTAGTGTCCTCATCTTAGTTGTTATAGGGTACAACGGCTGAAAAGTTTTGACTATAACAACCAAGATGAGGACACTAGTCCGAGTAAATCAGTGTATTATAAGGAACATTCTTGTTTGTAGTTAAAGTTTGGGGTTACAGTACTTTCGTCTATATCACTTTAGCAAATATCAGTTTTGTTGAAATCACTTTGATCTAAAATCACTTTTATCCCAACAATATCTCCAAAAGTTCTCAATGAATTTCACTGACATTTTATCAAATGGTGGGCCATGGGCTATGGAAGAATAGATTAAATTTTGGGATGGATCCTGGAATTTTTTTTCGAATAGAAATCCTTGGATCCACTCACAAAAGTGATTTTAGACCAAAGTGATTTAGACAAAACAGATATTTGCTAAACTGATGTAGACAAAAGTGATATACACTAAAGTTTGATGGAACAACAGAGATTGATAAAATTTTAATAACAGGTGTGTTTATGTGAGTCTATGTAAATATATATGTTGGTTGGATTACACTGCTCACGTGTCCCCCACCTGATAGTAAACGTGAGTATAGAGACATTTGTTTTGTTTTTATAGTCAGGTTTTGATTTTTAAAAAAGCAGGCAGGGTGGGAAAAGACTGAAAACAGTGAACATGTATACAACATTGGAAATTACAAAAGAATTAAAATATATATTAGCACATTCAAAATGCTGTGAACATTGATAGATACATGACATATATATATATTCTCACACATTAATAAGTATACCTATTGATCCTGTACACAGTTATACACACACACAAAGGTTTGTAATATGTACTTACAAATTTGGAGTAGATGGTAGAGAAAACCTGAGTATTAATTCTTATACATATATGTAAACATGCTCACATCTATGCATACATATACATATACACTAACATCTACATTCTTACATATTAGAAAGTGTGGGTGCCTGTGTGCACACTCATTTGCACTCACATACATATACATACCCACACACATACATTTACACTCACTCACTCACACACATACACATATGCAGATATTTACACTCTCACACACACACACATGCAGATATTTATACTCTCACACACAGTCACCTGTATGTACAGACTGTAACTGTCTCTCTATTTAAAATCTCACTGCAATATGTCTGAAATAATCTGGTTTGTCTATGAAATTCACAATGGCAAATATAGGAAAGTAATGTGGAATTTTCTTTTTTATATTAGGGTGTTCAGAAAGTAATTACGTTCAATAGTTTTTTGGGCGATTGAACTGCTTCTTGTTGTTTGTGTTGTTAACACAACGTTTTGACCATTTGTCATGAAATTTTTAAGATTGACACTCAGAAATAACTAAAAATAAAGAGAAGCTGCTTATTGCGATCACTTTGGGACAGTCTTTTTGATAACAATAACCGGCTGATAACATTAAGTAAAAATTGGAAAATTTTACATGCAGATATTTTCTATAGTTTTGAGAAGGGTCATTAATATTCAAATGATTCTTCGGATGATTGAACTCTCTTTGTTATTTGTGTTGTAAACACGATGTTTCGGCCGATCAATTCTTCGGCTTTCTTCAGGTGTAAAATCCGAGTGTGATGGGTTAAACAGAAGTTATGTTTAAAGATCGTGTTTACAACACAAATAACAAGAAGGAGTTCAATCGCCCGAAGAACCAATTTGAAAATTTACATTCATTGTTATAAATTTATTGTTATTTTATTAAATTCCTTGTTATAAATAACTTTACACAATAAAAAATGAATGTAAAATTTATTTGAAAATTTTTAATTCATTAAAGCATTTGGGATCAACTGATTTTGATAACAATAACCGTTTGATAACGTTACCCGTGATTACAATAAACTTCCTCTGTATAACACTAAAATTCCTAGAAAATGATGGTTCACATGAACATTTTTATTCATTGACACTTGTAGGAGTCAGAGGGCATCAATATCATTCACGAACAATTATATAGCACGCAAAACTCCAACAGACAGAGGAAAGTATGAACTCAAATAGTTCTTCGGACAACAGAACTCCTACTTGTTGTTTGTGGTGTTAACACAACATTTCAGCCGACCATTCTTTGGCCTTCTTCAGGTGTAATATCCGAATGTCAGAATTCTGCGTTACCAGAAATCACTTTATCACACACTGGCTGTGCACAATACAATCAAATGAATGAAGTCAGTTAAAATTAAACGCTTTTAATTCCATTTAACGACAAAACCAGGTCAAACATTTATGGTTACTTTAATGTTTATATATATATGTATGTTATGTTAAATCAATAAACATGCCGAAGCAAGCTCCCAGCAGCCCCCATTCTGTTTCCGGTCCCAGAAAGTGCCGACCGGAAGTAGGAACAGGGAAAGCGGCAGTTCTACACAGACATAGCCCTGATCAACAAGTGTCTTTTGTTCCATCTTCTTTTCTTAACACACTTAGACACGGTTACGAATCAAACAGATTCTAATCTCACAAAGCTGGGTGAAACAGAAGTTTTTAATTTCAAAGGAGGTAACCCTTATAATGTAGGATTCAGGGGTTTCTTTATCCTTGTCCTACGTTATAAGGATTACCTCCTTTTGAAATTAAAAACTTCTGTTTACTCCATCAGATTCGGATATTACACCTGAGGAAGGCCAAAGAATGGATCGGCGGAAACGTCATGTTAACAACAAGGAGTTCAATCGTCCAAAAACTATTTGAATGTTAATGACCCTTCTCAAAACTATAGAAAGTAATTACACATTTTTGTGTTCGGAAAGTAATTACGTATTACGTTGAAAGTGTCCAGCTTTGGTAAACAGAAAGGGTATTAATTTCCAGCATGACAATACAAGGGCTCACTCTGCAAAACAAACTCAGGAAAAGATTAGGTTATTAGGATTCAAAGTTCTTCTACGTCCCCCATACTCACCGGATTTAGCACCTACAGATTATCATTTGTTTCGGTCCCTAGAGCGTTTTCATAAGTGGCAGAATATTCAGAAACAAAGAAGTTGGAAATGGTCTCTCAAACCTTTTTTCATAAAAGAACGCAGAATATTTTCAACACGGAATTGAAAATTTGCCTTCCCATTGGGCTGCTCCCTGGGAGTCAAGACCAGGACTAAATGGTACAAAATGACATCTGGTTTTAGTTCATTATCTCTTCTATCCAGCTGTGAGTCGTTTATAGTGTATAATAAAGTTTAACCCCAAGGAGGATAGAGACTTTAAAGAGCAACATATTCGCCATTGCTTACTGTATGAATTTCAAAAAAAGGTCTCTCAAATTTTTTTAAGAAAAAAAACACAGAATTCTTTCGACAAGGAATCACAAATTTGCCTTTCCATTGGGCTGCTGTCATTGATAATAATGGTGATTACATTAAATAAAATAGTATTTAATTAAACGGACCATGTTCCCATCAACCACCCTAAATTTTTGCAAATCGAAAAGTATGTTTTTTTTCCTTGACGTTTCAGTGACGTCACCGGTGTCAAGGAAAAAAACATACTTTTCGATTTGCAAAAATTTAGGGTGCTTGATGGTAACATGGTCCTAGTAAAGTTTAACCCCAAGGAGGATAGTGACCTTTAAAAAGCAACATATTCACCATTGCTTACTGTATGAATTTCAAGAAAGGTCTCTCAAACTTCGACAAGGAATCAAAAATTTGCCTTCCCGTTGTGCTGCTGTCATTGATAATGATGGTGATAAATAGTATTTAATTAAACATCAAGGCATTTGTTTTTATCTCCTTTTTGAAAATATGTAATTACGTTCTAAACACCTGAATATTTTCTTATGTATGGAAATATTTAACCAAGCCCAGGAGACGTATTTTGAAAAAAAGTTTACCATAGATATATGCAAGTTAATTTTCTTTGAGAAATTTTATTCTCTAATTTACATAAAACATTGAATATTGACCTGCTTATATGTATGTGTGTATAGAAAGTTATATGATGGTTATATGTTCATGTATTTATATATCAAATTAGTGAATTTATATATGTATGTAGGATATGTATCTGACCTGGGAAAGGCATAAAACCACTTATCCCCCCAGCTATGGGTAAATAGTAAGGCAGCCCTTTAGCCCTGTAAGGCAGTCCAACTTAAGCCCAGGTAAAGGTGGTGGGTTAGGCATAGGGGGTAGGACCTCCATCCCTTAAAAACCTATTTGCTGCAGTAACTGCAGCATCACTACCCCAGCAATTGTGTGGTGTGGTTACAGTCTATATGCCAGCTCATAGGCATAAGCCCAAACTAAACACATTCTTTCAAATAACATGTTTAGATGTCTGCACATATCCCAATAGTCATTATTCATTTTTGACTAGTTTTTCTTTCATGTAATTAGAAACCATCAACCAAAACTGTCACCAAAGGATTCTTTCAGTTTTCAAGTTGGTCTAGCTGGCTGGCTATGTATGTATCAAGCATACGGGCTGCACCAGTGGAGCTAGAGGGATGAAAATTTCAACATTTACTCATGTCTAGAAAAAACGTTTTGTTTTTTGTAAATTCCTCCTCTAAATAGGTTTTTAGTGGTGGGGTTCAATTTACAATGTAAGTTTATGCTAAATTGATCACTAGTTTGTGTCCGCATGTTTTTTGAAAATTCAGACCTTTTTTAGTGATCACTGCCCAATTAAAGAGAATTAAAGAGAAGTAACTTATTCATTGATCACCCCTTTTCCCAATTTTTTAATTGATCACCCCGAATGTGGCATGCTAAGCTGTAAAGAAGTATATGTTTTTGGTTGCATCTGTTTGTTGGTTCGCAGTCTTTCCTGTCCCCAAGATATCTCTAAAGGTTCTAAATGAAGGGTGCTCTATAAGCAAAGGAAGAACTGATTAAATTTTGGAGCGGATCCATGCACAATTACATCCACTACGTTGTAGTTTTATGTCCAAAACACATAATATCGCCAATTTTATTTTCTTGTCCGCAAGATATCTCCAAAAGTTCTCAATGAATTTCATTCTGATTTTCTAGCAGCGTTGACAGAGATATGCCCTCTCTGAGTGCTTTCTAGTTTTCAATATTTCAAGAAGTTCAATATTCTAATTTTTGGATCCTCAAATGTTGTGCCAAGAAAATAGAGACTAGAATAATATGACTGCAGAGCACATACTTCGAAGAGGACTAGATATATATAGATATATAAAATAATATATAAGATAAAGCAAAAACTTAATGACAATGTTTCGATGTTAGAAATTCAGACAAATTTAGACTATCACATTATTCATGTTTATACATGTGCAAATATCTAAGTAAATAGATAACTGATTGAACCTTATACCTACTCAGAGGAATGTTAAACATCAGCTATCTTTTTGATAACCATGTTTATACAATATAGAGATTTGCTAAGTTTAACTTTGTCTTGTAAGAAGAGAGGATCAAAATTAGCCTGTCCGAGGTTGGTCTGAGAAAACATCCAGCCATATTGAATATCTTGAAAACCGGTTATGCAGCCTTGATATTACTTGGCAACCATTCAAAGGCCACCTTTCTGCACATGCCCGAATAGACACTCTCCTGTGGGATTACTCAGTCGGCTGCGAGACGCCTTTGTGTGAACTTGTATACTATGTGTGAACTTGTATACTATACCACAAGGACCGAGCAAGTAATTGCCCCTGCCCATTCTTTACGTCTTGTGCAGATTCTTTTTAGCAAAACATCATATCCCCCAGGGGATCAGTCGACCCTTAGGTTGGGAACATAATTTAAGTATTAGAAACCGTCAACCAAAACTGTCAAAATAGGTTTCTTTAGTTTTCAAGTTGGTCTAGCTAGCTATGTATGTATGTATGTATGTATGTATCACGCCAGTGGAGCTAGAGGGCTGAAAATTTCAATATTTACTCCATATTATGTCTAGTAAAAACTTTTTTGTTTTTTGAAAATTCCACTCCTAAATAGGATTTTAGGGGGGGGGGTTCAGTTAGCCATCTAATTTTATGCAAAATTGATCCCTTAGTTTGTGTCCGGCAACATTCACGCTTGTTTTTTGAAAATTCAGACTTTCTTTAGTGATCACTACACAACAAAAGGCAAGAGAAGTAACTTATTCATTGATCACCTTTTTTCAAATTTTTTTTCAAATTTTTTAATTGATCATCCCCAATATGGCATGCTGTCAAAAGATCTTGGTCACTTAGACGGTTTCTATTGAATGATTAACCAGACCTGTTTCTTCATTTAGTTTTATTCAACAAATTTTACTGAATTTTACTTTAATAATCAAGTAGAAGTATTGGACTGGAATACATCAATAGTTTTCATACATTTGTAGATGCTTTATGATTCCCAACTATTTTCCTCTTCCAGACTCTCAATGACACTCTTTATTCTGAATTGTGATATATATTATATTTGCACTATTTTTTACTTTTAATAATTTTAAACATCTTTTCATTTTTTCTTTTATTCATTTAAAAAACTTTTTAAAAAACTTTTCTTTTGCTTATTGTTTTAAAAACCATCCGCCAACCCTCAGAGCATCCTTGCGACCCTCATTCGTGTTACAACCATTTGTTTGGGAACCACTGCTTCATAGCAACCATTGATGTTTATTTAATGTATGTGTGTCTTTGTGTATTACTTAGTTAATTAAAAAATATCATTTTATAAGAGCTATTCTTTACTGTTTCACACATTTACCATAGATTTGGTTGGATAAGACGATACATGAAGCCAGAACCGTAGCGAGAGAGGGCAGTCACCCCCAAGCACATGTGTGAAGGGGCGCAAAATTTCCTCTGACCTATAATGCCTGTTAATAATTATTCCCTCCCCTAGGATATTGTACAACTGCCCACCATTTTTGCAATCTTTGTTCGATTTTTTTCGCTGAGAACACTTTCTATGCAACTGCTTGAAGCATAGACCAGATACAAAACTGTGATTAAATGTCGAGCTGAAACCATGAAATTCAGACTGAAATTGGGATCTTGTCTTATCTGAAGGTCATCTTATCCGCTGAAATATAAATGAATGAATGGCTTGACTTTGCGAACAAAGATTTTTGTGGGGTGTAATCCACAGCAGTAGGACCATAGACGGTGAGGGCCTGTGCAGAATAACCCTCGACCTGAGCAGTGAAGTTTTATTCTGAAGTTGGTAGATGCCTAGACTGAAATATACAATATGTTGATATGGACTAATTTTTCATTCTCTTTTTGTTTCTCTTCAGCTGAATGAGGAACCCTTACAGCCTCCTGACCATGGCAAGAAGTCCTGTGATAATGAAGCCTTTGAATTGGTTGACGATGTTGTTGAGCCGCCCATCATGAACTTGTCGTTTAGTGGCTGTGGATTCCTTGTTATATATCAGCTGGGGGTTGCCTCCTGCCTAGTGCGGCATGGGGCAGGCTTCCTCAACAAAGTGGAGAAAATTGCTGGAGCTTCTGCTGGTTCTCTTATTGGAGCAGTCCTCTCAATCGACAAAAACCTGATACAAGTATGTACCTTCTTCTCAGTTGGTGCTTAGGATTTTTTTTCCAAAGATGTTAGTATTAGATATATTTTTAGTGAATTTTTCTAAATTAAAGATTTTTTTTTAATTTAAAAAAATTTAAACGTTTTTTTTTTTAGTTTTT
>VCCN01001112.1:229365-239698 GCA_006491835.1 Architeuthis dux | reverse complement strand
CGGTCATGCCAAAGAAAAAAAGCTCGAAAAGTGAAATTGTAAACATCTACTGCCAATTAGGTTACATCATCTGTGCCAGATCGTACAAACAACTACTGGAGCAGACACCATCATAGGGCAGAACGCCAACAACTTCGGACCACAGGATGGTCATGGGAAAATTTACACGAAAATGGCATAAGTCTTACAAAAACAACAAAACATGACAGAAAAATCTTTGCATATGAAAAGTTCCGAAATAGCATCACGAAACAACAACACCAAACAAGGCTGACATAACTAACAAAGGAACTGAAGCCAAATATACCACCTCAAATGACATGGGATATGCTGAAAAACCAGACAGCAGAAGACTCGGTGGGGACTAAGAAACATACTAATCAGTATTGCCAAACGTACGATCAACAAATAGAAAATCTATCAGAGAAACAGAAAAAACTTCGTCGGAAGGTCCAAAACTGCAAGGATATACACAAAAACCTAAGACTAAGAACAGAAAGAAACTGTGTCCTACACAAAATGAACAAGACAATATTGGGCAACCGAAATCAGGAATTGAAGAGAAAAGCAGACGAAATAAATCAAGCCAAAGACAACGCTAACATGTTCAAAGCTGTAAGAGAGGTGAGGCGAAGAAGGTATGAAAACTCGAAAGTACAAGATAAGGAGAGAAACATTTCTAAACAACCCAGACGAATATCTAACATATCATCACATTTCGAAAAGAAGTTCAATGACCCAAACCACTCCTCCATAGAACCATAAACTGGGGAGCCAAAGCCTCGCAACAAGCGAATAACATCACAAGAAGTGGACTGGTGCGTGAAGAAGCTCAACAAAGCATGTAGAGAAGACGGCATACCGTGGGAACTGCTAAAACATGGTTCAAAACAGTTAGTAGTGAGAATAGCAAAAATATTGAACAGAGCACTGGAGAAACTTGAGCCATTAGATATAAACATTCATTCCATTCAAATCCCCAACAAATCGAAAGGGCCAGTCAATAACTTACGCCCAGTCATATTGCTAAATGCAATAAGGAAACTCGTATCACTGATAACACTTCATAAGATTAGAGACAAGGTAGAAGAATATCTAGCGCCCAACCAAAGTGGCTTCCACCCAGGAAGAAGCACATTGGACATTATATTCACGGGTTGAATTCACAAATGGTTGGCAGCACGAACAGCGATCATCCAGGGTTCGATCCAAATCATGGGATTTCATATGTCAAGCTCATTTGACACCATCAACCGCACAACACTGCTTGACTACCTCAAAATCCGCATGGTGAGGTTCCTGCTAAACAACACGTTCTTGTTCTTGTTCTTGTTCTTGTTACATAGGAAAGTAAAGTCAACTCTGACTTTGTCCTGGAGTTTGACGTTATGGTCAGTGCGACCTGTAAATTAGTTTCAATTAAAGCCCGCCTTAACGAAAGTGGTAATTAAGTAAACACCAGAAACCCAAAATGATTCTCACGGTCGGAAGAAAAACATATTTTCACCTAGACCATTTCGGGCCAAAGGTCGTCGATTGGTGCCAGTAATTTCGACTCAGAATGTTAAGAAAGTTACTCCATGCCACGTGAAAAACACATTACGGATTGTTTACGTCGGAAAGGTCCGGCGGAGAATGTTAGAGGATTAACCCATGCTGAGATTTGCGATTCATCGACTACGATTGATAGATAAGCACGGGAAATGGACGCGCTAAGGATGGCACGTAATTGGGAGCAGATGGTTTAGGAATGGGCGGGCCACACATCAAGAGATTTGATTATAGATAGAGATATCAGCGAGGGGAGGAGCCAGGAAGGCGGAGCAAAATCAACACGCAGGCTTAAAAAGGACCCATTTTGATTGTTAGAGAGAAGTTAGAGAGCCGGGATTTTGGCCATAGGGGTCAAGAACACACGCCAGTCTCGGGCGTGTGTGAAGTTAATTATCCGTGACCAACACACGGCTATGTTTGTTAGTCTCTCCCCTTCTCTCTCTCTGTAGCCAACTCTGTATTGTCATGTATACCACCGCCTTCCTCCCTTGGTGGAAGAAATGTAAACATGTTCCTGTATATGATTTGAAAACTGCTAGATGCCTCCGTCTGTCCGTATACGAAAATAAACATACACTATAATACGATAGGAGACGCTTTGTTCTGGTCCTTCGATTGCACGCTGTCCTATACAATTTCATGTTAATAAACTATGTCTGCATGTTAATAACAACAATAACATTATTACGCAAGAAGAGTTTGACAAAAGAATGAGACGAGAAATGGAGGAAAACGAAGAAAGTGGGATCACTTCTAGGAGATAAAGATGATGCAGGCAGTCGAAAACAAATCAATATGGATCAGACGAGACCGAATAAAACTAAAAATAAGGCTACGGTTAAATAGAACTCTTGTCAAACCAATCCTGCTTTACAGCAGCAGAAGACAAACTAGACGCCTTCCACAGAAAACACTTGACAAGGCTTCTCAACATACACAATATCCAACGGAGAGCTGTATAAAATATTCAAAGAAGAACCCGTATCACAAACAATCAGGAGAGCTAGATGGAAATTACATTCTTAGACATCTATATCCCCACAAACAAAGCAATTAAATTCTATTTCAAACATTAATCAGACAGGTCTTGTTAGTCACCCAATAGAAACCGCCACCTGACCGTGTTGGTGATGATCAATTACAAAAAGGAGGTGATCAATGAATAAGTTACTTCTCTCGCTTTTTGTTGGATCACTAAAAGGTCTGAATTTAAAAAAAAACAAGCGTGAACGCTGGGCACAAACAAACAAACCAATTTAACATAAACTTACTTTGTAAATTGACACCCCTCCACACGTCAAAAACAAAAGAAAATGTTTTTTCTAGACATAATAAGGAGTAGCTGGTGCAGCCTATATGCGTGATACATAGTCAGGCAGCCGGACCGACTTGAAAACTGAAGAAACCTATGTTGACAGTTTTGGTGACAGTTTTGGTTGACGGTTTCTAATAAGACGAGATACAGTGGAAGGCCAAAGAACAAATCTGCCGGTAAAATTAAAAAGTGAAAAAAGATAAACTCTCCAACTCCGGTCCCACAACTAAAAGATCACACGTACACAAAAAGACCTACAATTGACACAGATGATGACCTTGACGAACTCCGACGACTAACCGGAGACAGAGAGGCGTGGAGAACAATTGTAGACAAGATATGTGATGCCCAAGCAGGGACGGCTTTGTCCTACCCAGCGTAAAGGCGATAAATAATAAATTGTCAACCATTATTGATTTTTGACTAGTATTTCTTTCATCTTAATTTTAATCACTTTTCATCGCGAATACTCAGACTAATGCTGTTTACTAATGGCCATAGACTGACCATCTGTGCGACGAAAAGCAACAAAAATTAAGATGAAATAAATACTAGTAAAAAATCATTATCATTTGAGCTAATGTTATTAATTAGCTTCAACTTGCGGACTTTTCCTCAATAAAGTAAACTCTTAAATAAATTGCATATTCTATTGAGATTCTGGCAATACAAGATTCACTATGTTAAGTAAGTATCATGAGTTATTCCCCTTAGTTTATCTCAACTTCCGCTAAGGGGCGCTGTTTTATGTTCTGGTCAACGAGCAGCCATTATTGCATTGTGTTATTAGTAGATGAGAGAGCTCCAGGACACACGTGTGTGTATCGTGACCGCGGTCTTTGTGAATATTTGAATAAAGGATCTCTGTAAGTACGTAATATTTTGTTGCATTTTTAATCTGTTAACATCTGTCATTAAACCAAGCTTACACACTACATTTAACTAATATTACCAGTCCTTTCGACCAATAAGAGGCTACTTATGTATTTATGAAGGCCACAATTTGTAAATGCAAATACGTGTGTCATAGTGGAGAGGGAATTTATATGAATCGTGCATCTGGTGCTAAGGTTTTGCAATTTGCCATGACGTTAGGTAGGACCATAACAATGTTCAAAAATCACATCTATCTCTCTCTCCCCCTCCTTCACTTTGCCTCGCAACTCCCACTACCGCACCCCTCTGCCCACAAACTCCCAGCTGTCCTCCTGACACGCCCCTCTTCCTACCACCACGTCTCTGTATGTGTCTCCAGTTGATTCTCTGTGGTGGCCTGTACACACAATGCAATATGGCCACCACCGAAAAGCATCAATCTCATGTCTCCACTACTGGTAGCCCCAGACTAATTATATGTATTTTGTTATGGGAAATGAATTTCCAGCGTTATTTTTGCTTTTAAAATTCATTTTAAGTTCAAAAATTACATTTACGGTCTCTTTATTAAAATTACCATAGCTCAGGATTTGAAAATCATTTCAAATCTGTACAATAAACAGATAGTTAAAGATACTTTAAGCTCTCGTCGATTCTCTATGTGAGTTGCGCGTATGACCTCTTTCTGTCTCTCACCATACTATCCTTCCACCACCGACATTAAAAAGTGATTTCTGACCTTAAAACGAACTTGAAAAACAGAAACGACACCGGAAATGGATTTCTCGTAACAAAATACATATAATTAGTGGTATTACACAATGATATGAGGCTATCTGCAGTGGAGACATGAGATTAACGCTTTTCGGTGGTGGCCATATTGGATTGCGCGCACAGGTCGACACCAACTTGTTTGCGGTGATTTTTGAAAATATTATTGTCATACCTAACATTATGGCAAATTGCAAAACCTAAGCACCAAGTGCACGATTGTCACTAAATATGAGAGATTCCTACTCTGCTATCACATAAAATGATAATGCTAACTTATACAGACAAAACTCGCTTACGTGATTAATTCGTCCCAATTTTTACTTTTACATGAATTCGCGTTAAACGATATAGAATCAATGGGAATGATTACAATGGATTCCCATCCTCTCAGATCGCGGTAACTAAATCATTACACGCGTTAAACAGGAAATGGTCGCGGTAACTGAATTTCGCATTGATTGAAGTAGCGTATAGCAGGGTGGGGTACATCACTTTCATCTACATCACTTTAGCAAATATCAGTTTTGTCTAAATCACTTTGGTCTAAAATCACTTTAGCAAATATCATGAATTTCAATGATATTTTGTCGAATGGTTGGCCATGAAGGACATTTTGTCGAATGGTTGGCCATTGGCTAAGGAAGAATTGATGACATTTTGGGGTGGATCCAGGGATTTCTTGCGATTGAGAGATATTTTTTATTAAATTTTGGGACGGATCCTGGAATCCTTTCCGTCTCAATCGAAAAGAAATCCTTGGATCCACCCCAAAATGTCATCAATTCTTCCTTGGCCAATGGCCAACCATTCGACAAAATGTCATTGAAATTAATTGAGAACGTTTGGAGTTATCGTGGGGACAAAATGATTTTAGACCAAAGCGATGTAGACGAAACTGATACTTGCTAATGTGATGTAGACGAAAGTGTCGTAACACGTAAATATTTAATTACACGCGTTAAACAAGGAATGGTCGTAGTTTTCCAAAATCGCGCTAACTGAATTTATGTTAATCGAAGTTACGTATATCAGGGCGTGTCTGTAAATATGAAAACATAATTGGAGCCATAGGAACGTTACGCTTCGTTTCTCGAACTAATAAATAAGTCTTCAAAGGAATCGTCCACACATAAATGTATTAAGCAATATAGATCGGTGATAATTACAGCTCTTTAACCATAACTCCGTGTCTGAACTCTCGGGGATGTAAGCCTTCTTTTTCTCTTTTTTTATTGCTGCCTTCATCGATTAAGCACTATAAGCGAGTAATCAAGTCAAATTCAACCTTGGAGTTCAATAATAAACATCAAGATGTTTGAAGTTCCATCCCATCTTTTATAAGTAATTATTCTCGCCAATGAGAGAGAAACTTTAGTTTTCAAGATAGAGAGACCCTTCCCTTCCAAAAGTCGGTCGAGAAATCAAAAGTAAGCAATAATTATTGGAATAACAATTACCGTTTTTCCCGACGTCAATTTTAATTTGCAAAATTTTGAAAGAAATAAAAATAATAAAGCTAACAATGCCTCAAAATTGAGAAATCCAAGATGGTCGCCGTTCTGTGTATATTCAAAGTGCTGGGGAAAACCGTGTAAATTACTGTGCAAACAGCGTTTTAAGGGTATTGAAGCGTGCGAATCCAGATCTGCTGTATGTCCGGCTAAAAAATGGCCGACAATGCCTGAATATTGAGAAATCCCTGCCACGGAGCTAAATGTATTTATGTACATATTTGCTTTTGACTGAACAAGGTAGACATTTGAATGAAAGGTTTTCATATATAGGGAATCCATTGCCATAATCTGATTTTAGATGTAGAGAAACTGCTTAAATTTTACATATATTGAGAAAATTGCTATCTTTAGTAATAATAATTCGTCAATTCGATTTGGATTCAATACACCCCAATACCCCCCTTAAAACATTGTTTGCAGACACATTTACACGATTGGCCTTTGGGGTCTATAAACTATTATACTCTATAGTGGGCTATTTAACATGGAAAATTATACTTTTGGGGGCGTCGCGTATTAAAAGCAGGCAACCATGCCAGATCAATTAGTCATGGAATACAGAAAAAGATATGAGTAGATGCCACCTTGGATTTCAAGGTCATTTTCAAGGTCAAAGAATGTCGAAAAATTATCATTTTCATTTATTTTGGTAATAGAATCAAACCAAACAACAGAAATATCATGTAGACTTTTGATTTAACAATAGTGCAATCCAGAGTGTCATAATCTATGCTTGTGTGAAACCTTCAAACAGTGTCAATCCCTAGGGTGTGGTTGGCTGCACAGAACGGGCCAACAAGAGCCTCGGAGCGGGTGGCTGGGTGGAGAGCTAGCCCAAGACCAATGTGTTTTGGTGTCAGCTTCCGTGTATGTCTTAGGCAATGTTGATGGTATTGTCTTCATCTGTTTCCTTATAGAGCTTATTTGGGCCCCCAAAGAGCAAGCGAAGGAACAAGCTCTCTGGGATTACTTTATCAACATGCTCTTGATCAAGTCCATGCCATGTGCTTGAGTGTCCCGGTGTGTCGAGCAGATCCTCCCTGGCTCTGAAAACAATGTGTACCATCTCTTGGAAGATGTCGCCTTGTGCAAACTCGGGTGTGCGAGAAAATCGAATCCTGGAATTTCTTCCCTCACAGTCAAAAAATGTCGTTAATGCTTCCTTAGCCAATGGCCCACCATTCGACAAAATATCATTGAAATTAATTGAGAACCTTTGGAGATATTGTTTGGACAACAGTGATTTTAGACCAAAGTGATTTAGACAAAAGTGATATTTTCTAAAGTGATGTAAACAAAAGTACCTCGATAATTGATACCGGATCCATGGCTGGCTGTACATCTAGGCAGGAAGAAAAAACAACAACTTGAATATAATGGAAAGAATGTCAATTGTTGCCTTAAATTATCTTAAACTCTTTAAATTGATATTTAGTGTTATTTTAATCATTCTCAATGCAAAAGATCTACTTGTCCATTAAAAGCTTTGTTTTTCTATTGATAGATTCAATCAAACAAGTGCTGGTTTCATCCACTGAAAGAAAATGTTTTTTGGACCAACTTAAAAAACTACTCTAATTTGTTACACCTACATTTATTAGTTTCTCTCAAATTATATTTACTATGTGACACATCCTTATGCACTCCTTCATCTCCTTTTGGTTCTGGTGGTGCAGTGTGCACTCTAAAAACATCTTTCGAGCTGTTTGACAGGCTTCCTCACATCACGCTTCCTTCGTGATACAAGGCTATCAGAATGGGTCAAATTGGTCTCTTCCTCATCATCAAGATCTCTTGCTTGATCATTCCTTGTGATACCCATGAGACCATTCAGCATTTTGCAGGTTTTGTTCACCCATTCTGTGGCCTGATCAGCTGGCATCTGGTTAAAACATCTCTTTGACCTTTTCACAACGAAGTTCTCGTCCATGAATTCAGCATGCACCTCTAGCGCTGCCCTCGCTTCTCATGTCTACAAGATAGACAAGACCTCATCTGGCATGATTCGTATAAGTCGACCCCAAAACTAAGATGTTAATTCAAGTTTAGTCCAATATTCGCTGGATCAATCGACTCTCCAACATAAGGCAGCATCGTGTCCATCAGAATGTCCTGTTCATAGGGTCTAAACAGACTAATATGATCCATTAGGGAAAATCATCTTCATCATCATCATCAGCAGCCTTTTAACGTCCGTCGTTGGACGTAGACATTTCCCAAAATTCACCAGACCGTACTTTCTGAACTTGTCCAGTTCGTCACGCCGTCTTATTTTTTGCAACATGACCAGCCCATTGCCATTTGAGTTTTCTTGTGCTTTCTATGATATTTCTGACCCCTGTTTGTTTTCTAATATACTGCGCTGTCATGTGATCTCTCCACGTGATGTTGAATATGATTCTCTCCCGTGCCCATTGCATAGTTCTCAGTTTGAGAACCAATCTTTGGGTTAAGTTCCATGTTTCAACTCTATAGGTGACTATCGGGAAGATGCATTGGTTGTAGACCCTTCTTTTCTTTTAAAAACTAATGGGTTTTCTTTTTCTTGAAGGTTGAGCTTGCTCTACCGAAGGCTTGCCAACCTAGAGTGATCCTTCGTTTGATTTTTCTTCTTTTGAGGATTTCATGGAAATTCGTTGTCCTAGGTCAGTGGTTCCCAACCTTTTCGAGTCATTCCCCACTTTTGTCAATAAGATTACTTAGTATTCCCCCCTTCCATTTAGTAAGTTGCACCAAAGAATAATTTCAAATAATAACTTAATTTTGTGGATAATTAGACAGCTTCATACTAAGAATTAGTTTAATTTTATAATTGTACAGCTGCTGCTGTGTATTTGTTACTCAAAGAAAGCAAGCGAAAATAATTAGAACACATCATTTGAAATTCGAATTTATTACAAAAATAATAAGGATTCTACTATCGTAACTGATATACACATCAATATGATCTCTGTTCTTGTTATTTTTGCTACTAGTTCTTCGATTTGTGGGTCTATTAGTGAGAGAGCACATTTTAAATCATTCTCAACTTGGAGCTTATTTCGAGCCTTCGACTTGATAGATAAAAGTGAGAAAGACTGGACTTTTATTTTTACCCAATAGCCTTATTCCCCCCTTGGACTACCTAAATTCCACCCTGGAGGGAACTCATCCCTGGTTTGGAACCACTGTCCTAGGTAGATGTAGTGGTCCACTTTCTTTAGCTCTGCATTTTCGATGCTTAAGAAGTCGAATTATACGTCGGCATATACGGTACTTGTAAAATATATGATATCCCTGGCGTATAAATATTTTGCTAAACCAAACAACCTTATGACACCTGAAGTAAACGATCTTTTTATCCGCGCCGAAATATACCGCTATCATAAACATAAATTGGCTTATACCCGGAGAAAAAATGACGCATAATGTCAGCTTTGTTTAAGAACACCTAAGTAGGTTTAAAACTTATCATAATGGCATTTATAGCTTTTTGTCTAATCTTCTCAGAGGCCAGAAGCCAAACGGGACATGATAATAAAAACTAAATAAAATAATATATATATATATAGCTTATTAGATAACAACCTACGGAAGGCAGAGAATAAAACATTGTCAAAACAAAAGGTCTTTGTTATTATTATGACAGTTTTAAAGCTTTGCTAAATGCGTTTGATCATATTACATTTTTGTTTGTTTTGATTCTCCTAAGCGACATCAGTTACTTAGATTCTCTCCATCCTGCGGTAATCGAATAAATAAGTATTTATTTACTTAAATATGATTTATTTCATTCAATACAAGACAGCTTTTAGTTGCCAGGGAAGTGAATTAGCTGTTTCAGGATCCTCAGCTCAAGATACTTAAACTGAATTCTATTTAGTAATAATTACTTTTTGTTTCGTTCTAGTTTTCTGCTCATATCCTCATTTGTTTCCTGATCATTGTTGCATTGTGCATTGTTCATTGTGCATTGTATGCTGATTTCAAAAGCACTAGACTCCTAACCAGACAGCGGTGGCTTCTTTACATGAGAAATCAGAAATGTTCTCATCTGGTGAGCTGATTCGGACACAGAGGACTATCGGCTTTCAATTCTCTTTTTTCCAGTTGAGCAAAATAAACACTATATACACTGCAAGCATTTTAACCGATTTACTCACTTTCGTATCTTTCGTATTCGGTGTTTTTTTAAACATCAACCAACATAGATATTCAATTCAATACTTTTGTTAATCAGCCCTTTTCGGGCAGTTTACAAACTGATCACGTGAACACTGAGAGTTGAGATAAAAAGGAACAGAAATAAGATGAAAGAAAG
>VCCN01001112.1:197208-212405 GCA_006491835.1 Architeuthis dux | reverse complement strand
TAAATGTCATTATAATTATCACATATATATATATATATATTTGAATAGGCTCAGATAGATAGATAAGTAGGTACAAAGTGTTACAGACAGATATAAACAGGTGGGAATATATATTTGACCAGACCGGAAGAGATATGAATAAACTGAGATAGATAGGTAGACATGAATAGCTTGGAATAGATGGAGAGATTTGAATAGACTGGAATAGATGAAGGGTATTTGAACAGACTGATATAAAGAGATAGGTCAATGTTGAAATACTTCGATCGATACATCAATATGTACAAACTGAAAGACATAGACACATTGATTGATTCGAACAGACTGAGATAGACTCGCAGACAAAAAACAACTCAGCTCAGTACGTCTTATTATTATGGCTTGGCTTCGCGAACGAAGATTTGGGGGATCATCATCATCATCCTTTTAACGTTCGTCGTCTGACATAGAGCTTTCCCAAGATTCGCCAGATCTCTCTATCGCGGGCGTCGCGGCGCGGATGACCCCATAACCTGTCTAAATCGTCACGCCATCTTATTTTCTGCCAGCCTCAGTTTCGCATATGATCTCTGGGGATCCACGTTGTGAGTAGTGATGTCCAGCGGTTGTCTGACATTCTTGAAACATGGCCTGCCCATTGCCATTTGAGATTTCTAGTGGATTCTATGATATCTCTGACCCCCGTTTGTTTTCTAATATACTGTGCTGTCTTGTGATCTCTCCATGTGATGTTAAGCATGATTCTCTCCTGTGCACGTTGCATAGTTCTCAGTTTGAGGGCCAATCTTTGGATTAAGTTCCATGTTTCAACTCTATAGGTGACTATCGGGAGGACGCATTGGCTGTAGACCCTTCTTCTTTCTCTCTAATATACTGTGCTGTCTTGTGATTGTTTGGGGGCTCAGCACGTATACACTGAGAGAAATATGAAACAACAGGAATAGACAGATCTGAACGGATTGGTATATAGGTATTAATTAATATTAGCTTAGTTTTAGTACAAGGTCGCAAGTATTGGGTACCCAGTGAGAATCAAACTCACTACTCATAGTCGTGAGACTAGCTAGCTAAGCATTACCCCAGCTGGATACCCTAACGGTGTGGTATATATAAATAGTTATTTACTAAGTGTATCTTAGTTTAACACAAGGTCATAAGTATAGGGAACCCAGTGAGGATCAAACTCACTACTCAGTACTAATGATCCGTGAGATTAGGTAGCTAGTCATTACCTAACGGTGGTGCGCCCTAACGGAGTTGTACAGGTACACCATCACTTATCCGGAATTATGAAAACTGAAAAGCTCCGAAAACCGAACATTTTCTCTATGGTTATCGTCTGCTTACCAAAGCTCGTGTTTGGCGCCAGAGATGACCTGAAGCGACCTACGCTAAACCAAGGTCGTCTCGAAGGCCTTGTAAAGCGCTGCGGAAGTTATATTTCGAGACGACAACGCCACGCCACGCAGTTGTGTCTCAGTGTGGCACGTTATGGGGTTTGGTGATACCCCATATACGCAAACAACTTGTCTGCTGTACTGGTGTGTATAGTTGGAACTGGTCGGATATCGTTTGATGTTCATTCTTTGTTCGTGTGCCGTGGCTTTTGCTGAAAGGAACTGTCATGAAAGTCGACTGGTTCATTGAGAAAGTCCGATTTTAAATATTATGTTCGTTGTTTATTCGATTTTACTCGTAGTCACGCTTCGGGAATCTGCACTGTAAGACACTATCTATCTGTAGCGGTCATATTGTTACAAGTGCTCCTACTAGTCAGACGTGCCTCTGCTGCTTACTGATATTTTGTTTATCTTTTGTTTATTTTTTGATTTTGAAAACTGTGAAAATGCCAAAAAGAGATGAAAATTCCACTATGGGTAACAGTGAGAAGCATAAAAGGAAGCATCTATCATTATCGATTTAAATATCGATGTCATGCCGAAAGATTCCATATTCCGAAAGATTCCGGATTCCAAAAGATTCCGGATTCCGAAAGATTCCGGATTCCGAAAAAGTGTCTTGTCTCAAGGGTTTCGGATAAGATATTCTGTACCTGTACATATGAATACAGATAGAGAAAAAAAATGGGAGGTTTATAAATATCTTTCCCCAATTCAGAAACGTTAATCCATCAAACGTTAATCCGCAATTTCTGATTAAATTCGTCGTTGTTATTTATCGAAAGCGACAAAAAAGTAAAGCGGATATACAGCAATGGATGTCTCGAAATTATTTAATCGGGCGGAGAAGTCTTTCTTCCTTTCTTTCTTTCTTTCTTTCTCTCATCCTACATTTCTTTCATTCTTTCTGTCTTTCTTTCTTTCTTTCTTTCTTACGTCCTTTCCTCCGGCGTTTCTTTCTTTCTTTGGATCTTTCTTTCTTTCTTTCTTTGATTAGGCAAAAGCAGTCGAGCAAAGACGTAATTACTACTAGTAGGAAGTAATCTTCCGTAGTCTTAAAGACAAGCACGCGCGTGCACACACACAAATACACCCCCCCACACACATACACACATACACCCCTCCCCCCCACACACACACTTGCACACTCTTACTACATATATGGACACACACATCTGAATAAATATACACCAACACTGTTTTACATGTAAAAATATAGGTTGCGGTACTTTTATCTACATCACTTTAGCAAATATCAGTTTCGTCTTCATCACTTTGGTCTAAAATAACTTTTGTCACCACAATATCATCAAAAGTGAATGAAATTGATGACATTTCGGGGTTGGATCCAAGGATTTATTTTCGATTGAGAGGCAAAAAATTCCAGGATCCGTCCAAAGATTTAATAAAAATCCTTCTCTTCCTTATCCCATGGGCAATCTATTCGACAAAATATCATTGGCATTCACTGAGAACCTTTGGAGATATTGTGGGGACAAAAGTGGTTTTAGACCAAAGTGATATAGACGAAACTGATATTTACTAAAGTGTTGTAGACGAAAGTGCTGTACTCCATAGACATATACCCATATAGAGATGTAGGAAGCTTAGTTTAATTTGGTATTAGCCTCGTCTGGCACGGATCCGTAATAGTAAGATTCCTGGTTACGATCCAAATCACTTTCTTCGGCAATGGCAGATTAGATTGATAAACATCACTTCAGGAGCACTTATACATACACACAGAAGCACAAACGAAGACGCACAAGCAAGTCGTATATATAGGGTGTCCCGTAAGAATGCCCTTTCTGTACCCGTTGTAAGGGGAGTAACTTTGTATTGAAACAAATCCTCAACCCTCAAATACGACGTCTCTCAGCCGAGTCAATACAAAGTTACTCCCCTTACAACGGGTACGGAAAGGAGATTCTTAAGGGACACCTTGTATTACAATCAAACACACACACGACCTTCTAATGAGCAATAGAGACAAGAGAGGGCAAAGAAAGGGATGCCATGTTGTGGTGTAGCTCAGCAAATAACAAGAGAGATGGAACGGAAAGGAGAGGAAAGAGACAGCGTGAGAAAGGTGAAGAGAGAGAGAGAGAGAGGATACGGAAAGAGGGGGAAAGAGAGACAGAAGGGGGGAAGAGAGGGTAGGGAAAGAAAACGGAATTTAGAGAGAGAGAGAGAGAGAGAGAGAGAGAGAGAGAGAGAGAGAGAGAGAGAGAGAGAGAGTGTACAAATGTATCCTCCTCTCCACGAATTTAGTGCGGGTGGGTAAAGACAAAAAATGTTCATTTCCCTCGGCACTTCCATTTCGTATGCAACAGACATCAGGGAATTGACCCTGACCCTACCCCTTAAAGTACAATGGGGTGGGGGGTACAACCTGGAACTAGATATTATACTTCTGATTACCCGGCCACGGATGACGAGGGCTCTGTAAAAGCGGAATGTTAGTAGTGCCATGTATAGAAGCCAAGAAAGAAAAAAAAGGAAAAGACTTGAATGGCCAGTCAAGAGATTTCGCTGATCAATTAATTGGCTCAAGATGATTCAGGGATTATGTCGATTACATCTTTATGCTCACGGCATGATCAAATCCCCAAATGCGTGATGACTAACAAAATGAATTTGACAGGCAGGGAAACATACTATAAGCGAAGAACTTTCTCTGGATTCACTCAGTGTATCTGTCAGACGGCCTGCTTGGTAAGTCTTTCTGTCAAACAATCTTAAGCCGAGGCCATTTTGATTCCAACTCACCAGGATGAGCTGGACCTCGCTAATCAGCGTCTGAAGACCAACGCAACCAAATCGTTAAGCCGGGAATCAAATAATTGAACAATACTCTACCTGGACATTTTGCCGATTAATGTTTAATAGAAAAATCATCACCGTCATCAATTATCGATTGTTTGAAAAATTATATATAAGAATTATATGTATACTTGTAAATGTGATAATTATAAAGGTTATATAGGTTGGAAGCAACCTATAAGCGGTCCTGCTCTATACCAACTGAGCTAACGGCGCCCCATTGGCAAGGCAGCGGTCGGAAACATACAAATTTACCCATTCCTTGATTTCATACCTGTAGATATAGTGTATCGATTTTAATGATTGTATACAAATCAATATCACCCGTTACTTCGACTTCGGTAGATATTTAGAACTGGCTTTCAGACGGGAGACAATAAATAAATAAATAAACTAGCCTGAAGACCTGGGATCCGTCACCAAGGCAGCACCTCTCCATTACACTCAGAGGGGTAGAATCAAGTGGTACGCACTGAAAGGACCGAGGAAACCACGTATTTTGGCATTTACTCCCATCAAAAAGATATTATGCTGTATTTTGCATCCGAGGTAATTACGAGTTGGTAAATATTTAAAATTATCGAATATCGATACCTTATTTACTCATGAACTAAAATTGTAAACAAAGTCAATACACTTTTGTTCTTGTAAAATTCAATATATCAATTAATAATAATTAACTATCAGGGCAACATCTGTTATAGTGCTGTGATTAGTATTATCATTTTGCAAACCATCACTGAGTCCGTTCAGCGATGGGTGCTCCGAGAATATGGCCTTGCGCCAAACTCAAAGCTCAACAATTATTAAAGTAATTACTTGAAGATTTTTCTTGAAGACATCAGTGTATGCAGACTTTCTCAAAAGTATATGGCGCATAAAAGCGAGACGACAATTTAATGGCTCAGAATAAGACGAATTAAAATCATCTATATATATATATATATGGCACGAATATAATGCGGCTCTCTTATGTCGACAGTATGAAATCAAATGATGGATAATTGTATATCCAATCGACAGAATATGATAATTATAATGACATTTATTAGTGAGAGCCTATATTTGCCCGGCGTCGGTGTGAGCGACTGCTAAACGAGCGGCCTAAATCGTAAATGTGAATAAAGAAACGAACTTCGTGTGGGGATCGAACCCGCGTCCACCTTGGAAGCCACCTATACGCGGTGCTGTTCTACCGACTGAACTAACGAAGATCAGATGGTAGACAAGAGTCTTTTATCCTACACTTTGTTGGCTTCTCCATATATATATAATTGTAATTCGTATACAAGTCGACCGAACACAGATATAAAATTACAGTATAAGGACCAAAGACACCCAACTGATCAACAAAAGCAGTATATATTCCCCCAGCAAAACAGACATTCCGCATCTGTCAAAATCCACAATCCCTCAGGGCGACTCTACAAGTTAAACCAAGGCATAGCTGTGACCAACCAAGCGAACAAACCGACCAAAACACAGATATCAAATTACAGTATAAGGTCCAAAGACATCCAACTGACCAACAAAAGCATATATACTCCCCCAGCAAAAGCAGACATCTGCAAGTGCCTTTTGAAAACACACATCGAAACCGGTAAAGGCTAATAATCACTATTTTTTATGTCAAAACACCTATGACTAAAAATAAATACATCTAAACCCAAGCGTGGCTATTTTCCTTTTTTTCCTTAAACTTCAAAAACCCTATTGCGGATTCCACCCAAGCACTTCTCTATATATGCATATATATATACTAGTTTACCAGTGCCGTCAAAAATGACGGCATATACGAAATATATGGATACACATGGCAATTATATATGTAGATATAATATAAACGTAAATGATAAATATTTGCTCTGCAGTGAGCTTGGGGAATAGCGTTCTGTTGACCACAAACGGATTTTTAAAATCTTTTGTTTCTGTTTTTATTACTTTTTTATTTTTATATTATTCTTTAAATTCAGAATTTGTATTACGTAATTAGAACATGAATGAAATTCTATTTTAATACGTCAGTTGCACGAATTAAATTCTATTTTACTACGTTAGTTGCGTCCCTCAGCGTGACAGAAACATCTGCTCATTTCTAATTATTATATGTGCGGAATATTTGTTATTGCACTACACTTCCATTATAATGACGTCACCGTGATTACGTCATTAATGTGTTATTACACTCGAAAAGCCAAAAACGTGTCCTATCACGCAATTTTAACAAAAATCGCCCAAATTCCTGGATCCGCCCCAACATGTATTCAACTGTTCCTTGGTCCATAGCCATCCTTCCACAAAATGTCATTGAGCATTTTGGGGATATTATGTGGACAAACAAACAAACAGACAGACAGACAAACAGACAAACAAACAGACAAACAAACAAACAAACAGACAAACAAACATGAGTGAATACAAAACCCCTGTTCAACTTCGTTGGCAGAGATAACAAGTACAGTGTTAAGAGCAATGAAAGGATTCCTTTGCCTAGGTTTGATATTTGAATTTTCTTTTTTCTAGGTTAGTATTCGTTGTCAAAGATTTTAGACATGTGCTCCATTGACTGAGAGTACCTGGTCGGGAACTCTCGGCTGCACGGCCGTTGCTTAAACGATGAAAATGCGAGGTGACGTCATATGGTTTACTTAAATTCTTCTCTCCGCCGTAATTTTGTAATAGGATTGGGGGATTGTCCGTAGAATCGAGTACTTCCTAATCGGCTTAGGATACGCGTGGAACGTTATCTTGTCGATCATAACGTAGAGGGTTTATTCACGAGCGATTATAGTAACATTGATGATGACGATGATGATGATGATGATGATTGTTGTTGGAATTCCGGGTTGCAGAGGGAGTAAGGTGGAATCTATCGTGAAACAACTCGGATTCGATCCGGCTATTCTCTGCAATCTCATTACAAAAGGTAATATTATTTGCCGTGCTTCCACCATCCAAAGATATTTTTGAAAGACGGTGTTTTGTTTGAGACTCTGTTATCATTGTCATAATCCTTCGATTATATAAAAGTGAATTTATAATTTAAAAAAGAATATTGAGGCTCCAAAGTGATTCGGTGTCTTTTAATCTCCAACAACATGTACAAAATAATCATATTAAGAGTTTTAAAACAACAATAATTGCATCAGGATATAAGAAGTTGGTGCTAGGTAAAGAGACTGTTTCAAAAAGACACCTCTAGCCCGTAGCTTATATAAACTGGTAGACAATTACATTAGTCAAAACAAGATAACACAGATTTAAATGCATACATTACAAATAAATTGCCATTTCATTCATTTGAAAACCGTCTTGATTGACAAATCCTTCAACTCGAGTCGTATTCAGTCAGACATCTATTATGTCTAAATATAATTTTAAGTGCAATAAATCACTTCACTGCAGTTTGTGGTAAAATCATTAGGTTCGAAGTTGTTACTATAAATCAAAATGTCTCCGTGTGATGTTGAGCACGATTCTCTCCTGTGCACGGTTGCACGGTTCTCAGTTTGAGGGCCAATCTTTTAGTTAGGCTCCATGTTCCAGCGCCATGAGTGACTATCAGGAGGATGCATTGGCTGTATACCCGTCTTTTTATGCCTAAAGGGTTTTTCTTGTTTTTGAAAGTTGAGCTTGCTGTTCCGAATGTGTGCTAACCTAAAGCGATTCTTCGCCTGATTTCTTCTTCGTTTGAGGATTTCAGAGAGATTCGTTGTCCTAGGTAGATGTAGTGGTCTACTTTATTCAATTCTGCCTTTTCGATTTTGATCGTTGTCTTTGTCCTCAACATGGTTGTTGTAGACGACCTTTGTTTTATTGAAGTTCATGTGAAGACCAACTAAAGGGTTATTGTGTTGTATGTATAGCCATCATGGACTTGGAGAAAAAGGAAGACTCGAAACTTGGTTTATAAAAATATGATGATATATTTGTATTGCATAAGATACATCGTGCCGTAGCAAAGTGAAACTGGGAGAGAGATAATGAGAGCTGACAGACTTTTCTTACAGGGAATTTGGTCTTGTGTCTTCCCAGGCCTAGGCGCCCTGCCGCCCTGCCGCTCTGCCTAATAAGGGTGATGTGTGGTTTTCCAGCCACCACCTGCAAGTTCAGTCGATATCCTGTTTATAACTTTCAACACCTGTGGGGGTCAAATCTGTGATCCCCGCCAACGACTGCCTAAATATCCAACATTTGGTCACCTCGCCATGGACCAATGGTTTGCAAACTAGTCTCATAGACCATTACTAGACTCGTAATCATTTACTACTGTAGTGAGTTTAATCCTTACTGAATGCCCACGATTTTGCCTTTGTGCCAGACTCAGCTAAATTTAGTATATACCAATTAAGAAAAACGTATATCTTTCGACATTTAGTAAATTTCCTTCTTTAAAATGACTGCTCCATGAAAGCTAAAACATCAAAGGAGACCAACTGAAATATTTTAATTGGTTCATTTGATTCGGTCCTTTAATAGCTGCGTGGACTAAACGTTGATTTTCATTACGTCTACTCCCCCCCCCTTTTATTCGTGTTTATCCGAGTCTACGACTTAGCGCCTCATTTATTTTCTGCTATAATCACCGAGACTATTTAATTCTCAGGAGATGGAGATAAAGAGCGAAGATACCTCACATATTCCCCCTCACTCACATTCTCTTACTCTTTCCCTTTCTTTTTCCTGCCCCCTCTCTTTCTTACTCATGTTGTCTGAGTCGCTTTGCCTTTCCCCTTCTCTCTCTTTAACTATTAGAAACCGTCAACAAAACTGTCAACACCTACATAGTCAACATAAAATGGGTCTGTCTGGCTGGCTATGTATGTGTCGCGCGTACAGGCCGCACCAATAGAGCTAGAGGGCTGACAATTTAAACATTTACTCCTTATTATGACTGAAAATTCGAACTTTTTTAGTGATCACCACCCAACAAAAGGCGAGAGAAGTCGTTTATCCATTGATCCCCGCATTCATTAAGGGTGAAAGTTAATTTTTCCCCCTGCTTGCTCCCTGCCAAAAAGTTGCCTATGGATGTGTTATGAAGAAAAATAACCATTAAACTTGGTAGTCTTCGTAGGTAGGCTACCGGCAAATTTTCATAATGGCAGGTTTCTTGTATACCTGCCTTGGTTGGTGAATATTCATCATCATCAAAACAGGTCAAGTTATATATCGTTGGAATCAGCATTTAATGCTGAATAAGCCTTACAAAGAAGCTATGTGCTCAGAATCAACTGTTCTCAAGATATCTTTGATCTTTGTAGTGTCAATCTAAAGATTGAGTTATAAAATCACAAATATCTTGAAAACAGTTTGTTTTGTGCATATAGTCTTTTTGAAAAGTTGAATCAGTATTACATTCTGATTCTAATGATATATAACTTGACCTGTTTTGATGATGTTGAACTTTCACCAACCAGGGCAGGTATTAGAAATCCGCCATTATGAAAATGGGGCGGTAGTCTACCTTATCTGGGGAGGCTACCAAATGTAATGAACACACAAACACATGTCATTTTTCATCTTTATAATGAGTTTTTAGTTGGCGCACAAATATCGTATTTCCCCACGTATAAATCGCGTTCTTTCCCGAATACTTTGAGCCTTACCTTTGGCATGTGCATGTATCCACACGTGCGTGCGTTCGTTTCTGTGTGGGGACTGTTTAGGGGTAGGTGCGTATTATCTACGGGAACATAATTGTTATACATATTTGTATACACGGTCTGATGCATTTTTTGTTCAAATTGAAGCTCAATCGGGGATTGCGGCTTATCTATGGTAACGGATTGTACATGGTGAAATACGGTACTTTTTTAGTGTATTAGATTCTCAAGCCATTTTGCGCCTTGAGTTTCCCGAACCTTTGAGTAGCAGAAAATCATCCCTAGTTCCTCTCCTGGCTGAAATTCCACCCAATTCCTCTCCTGGTTGAACATCCCCCCCCCTAGTTCCTCTCCTGGTTGAAATTTCACCCAATTCCTCTCCTGGCTGAAATCGCACACCCCCAGTCCTTCCCAGGGCTGAGATTCCTCCACAGTTCCTCTCCTGGCTGAAATTCCTCCCCAGTTCTTCCTCTGGATGAATTTCCTCTCCTGGCTGAAATCCCCCCCCCCCATTCCTCTCCTGGCTGAACACACCCCCTAGTTCCTCTCCTGGTTGAAATTCCACCCAATTCCTCTCTGGATGAATTTCCTCTCCTGGCTGAAATCCCCCCATTCCTCCCCTGGCTGAAATTCCTCTCCTGGGAGCCAAATGCCTCCCCTTTGAGAACCACTGTGTTAGAGAAACAACGGTTGTATCGAATGAGCCAATGTCCCTACCGACAGTGCTGCTCTGTTTCTGGATGATCGATCCATTCTCTCTGCACCGATGTATTTATTCATCCCTGCATTGGAGTGGAAAATATTTTTATAAATGGCTTATATAGTTGCATTCAGAATCGTGCTATTCCTGGTGCCGCGGTATCAGCTTTCCCTAGGTTGCTATTTCAGTGCTGAAACTTAAGCAACGACAAAGTATTATCTCGCTAATCATCAAATATCCTCGCGCCGATCGTATTAGATTAGAGACGAAAATGGAGGGATTTGCAGTGATAGACGCCACTGAGTTTGGCATGAACGGGAAGCTTTCTTTCATGCAGGCGGAGGTGGTGGCGGCGAAACAGTGGCAGATGGGAAGCTGGCCAGGGCTTCGGGGTGGTGGTGGAGGTTAGTTTAGCTCCTGGAGTCGAGTATAGTCGTAACCCGGCCAAACTTAGCGAAACTGAGTTAAGCAAGTTAGAACGAAGTCGAGTTAGATTTAGTCAAGGCAAATTAAATTCAGTCAAATCAAACCGAGTTGAGCCGAATTGGAGAAGACGCTGAACTGATCGCGTCAGGCTCAATCAAGCTGAATCGGCCCGAGAGGGATTGAGGCGAACGGAGTTGAGCCAGCGTGAACAGAACAGTGCGGAGTGACCGAACGGTTAACGACACTGGGAAGGCCCCCCCCAACCAGCTATGGGTACATAATAAGGCAGATGTGGCTTTCTAGCCATGGTTGGCAACCAGTCTAGAAAATAATACGCACCTACGTATAAACAACTGGGGGTGGGATTTCAGCCAGGAGAAGAACTGGGGGAGATTTCTGTCAGGGGTAGAACTGGGGAGGAATTTCAAAGTTCGGGGAACTCAAGGAGCAAAATGACTTGAGAATCTAATGCACCAAAAGATCTCTGAAAAAAGAAAAAAATATTGTCGAAACCTTAGTACCGTATTTCACCATGTACAATCCGTTACCATAGATAAGCAGCAAGCTTCAATTTCGAACGAAAAATGCATCAGACCGTGTATACAAATATGTATAACAATTATGTTTCCGTAGATAATACGCACCTACCCCTAAACAGCTCTCACACAGAAACGAACGCACGCACGTGTGGATACATGCACACTGACATATACGCGCGCGCATGCTAAAGCTAAAGTTCATAGTATTCGGGGAAATAACGCGATTTATACGTGGTGAAATACGATATTTGTGCGCCAACTAAAAGCTCATTATAAAGATGTGTTTGTGTGTTTAGTGAATGGGATGATCAATGAATAAACGACTTCTCTCGCCCTTTTCCCAAACCTGTTGGAAGAAAGGATTGGCTCCGTTAGGCTATCTTACCTTTGACACGCCCACGATTAAATCATCTGTGGTGCCCCCAATGACCCTACACTGGGTTACGGGATAGGTATGGTAGGTCAGATAAAGTATCCCGTCTCTTAAGAGACAATCCCGAATGGAGTATTGAGGCACGGTGACGAAGACCCAGTTTCTGTTGCATGCGTCAACATAGCGATCCTTGCTAGTTTCAAGTCTGGTCGAGATCAGGACTTTATTCCTATTCCTTTTTATAACCACCCACTTGGCAGGATGCAGGTCCACCGAAGGGATACCTCCACTCTAATCACATAGCTTTAGAGTGTACTCAGTTAGCTGCTGAGTGCACAGGGAAATTTGTCCCAATGAAGAGTTTTCCACGCTCTTCGCTCATACCGGGAATCGAACCCGGGATCTTCTGCGTGTGATCGGGATAAGTAATGGTAAGACAACAGGGAGTTAATCAAGCTCTAACGAGACAAGATTAAGAACTAAGAGACAGAGAACCGAAAGAAATCCCCTTGATCTTATCGGTCCCGAAAAGATTAGCCAATGGCTAGTTATTCACATTTGAAATGAGTCTAGTCCAGTCGATTCATTCACCACTTTTGTCAATAAGATTACTAGTATCCCCCCTTCCAAGTTGCAACAAAGAATAATTTCAAATAATAACTTTATTTTACATATAATTAGACAGCTTCATACTAAGAATTAATTACATTTTATAATTGTACAGCTGCAGCTGCTGTATTTGTTACTCAAAGAAAGCAAGCGAAAATAATTAGAACACATCATTTGAAATTCCAATTGATTACAAAAAGAATAAGAATTCTGCTATCGTAACTGATATACACATCAATGTGATTTCTGTTCTTATTTTTTTGCTACCAGCCCTTTGAAATTATGGGTCTATTAATGAGAGAGCACATTTTAAATCATTCTCAGCTTTGAGCTTATTTTGAGCCTTCGACTTGATAGATAGAAGTACAGAAAACCCTATCTCTAGACTGGACTTTTATTTTTACTTAATAGCCTTATCCCCCCATTGACTACCCGAATTCCACCCATGTGGGGAATTCCCACCCGGTTGGGAACCACTGGTTCTCAGAGACCCAAGTCACGTTGCTCCCCCCCTCGCTATCCCAGGTTTCCTCAATTCCTCCCCCATTTTGAATTACCATCTAGTAATCTTTTTATGTTCATACTTTTCATTATACGTTCGTCCCCCGATTGAAATTCCTACCTAATCCTCCCCTGGTTAAAATTACTCTCCTAAAAATTCCTCAAACTACAGTGTCGCCTATAAATGAGTACACCCCTACCATTTTTTTAATAGAAAGTTAATTGTCTTCTAAACCAAACATAGCAGTATTTTATTATATGGTCATAAATAATACCTGATAATATCTGTTTTGAATGTGCAATGTTCGATTAGGCATAATACAATTCTGCTATGTTTGGTTTATAAGAAAATTAGGGGTGTAAGGTGTAAGTGTTAAGGACGACACTGTAAGTGCCTCTCGTTTGAGAATCATTGGAACAACGATAGCTGCTTTAGTCGAGATAAATTGGGCCGTTTCGGCTCAAGTCATTCTAATGACATGTAATTCTTTTCATAATTATGTAATTGGAAGTTGGTTTCCATTTAAGTTAATAACAACTGGCAATGGTTTCAATTAATGCTCATAGCCTTTAGCAAAGGAAAATATAAAGACCTCCAAACATGAATCTATAAGTGGATTAAGGAAATTCAAGGAATGTAATGAAAGAAATACGCAAGATCTTATATAGATAACATATGGTAGAGGTAATTTGACAATGTGGAAATGAAAGATCGAGAAAAGCGTGTTACGTCTCACACATTTATTATCATGAATATAAGCCTGTATGCATTTCGCCGCTGCAAGCAGCATCATCAGAAGTCGGTTTGCAGAAAAGTGCAGGTGCAGCATTCCATGTTGGTTATGTGGATGTAAAGAAATCCGACAGAATGGTAGAGGTAATTTGACAATGTGGAAATGACAGATTGAGAAAAACATATTACGTCTCAAACATATTTATTATCATGAAGATATGCCTTTATGCATTTCGCCTCTGTATGCGACATCGTCAGAAGAGGTTTGAACATTGCAGAAAAGTGCAAATGCAGCCTTCCACGTTGGGAAAGCCGAATGAAGTGAGAAATAGTATTTGCAGCGGCGAAATGCATAAAGGCTTATCTTCATGATAATAAATATGTTTGAGACGTAACACGTTTTTCTAAATCTGTCATTTCCACATTGTCAAATTACCTCTACTATATATAATGTGTTTATGTGTACATATATATATATATATATATATGCATGTTTAAACAATATACGTGTGTACGTGCGTATACACGTATATATGTGTACATATACATATGTGCGTGCACGTGTAGAGAGGCATTGCGCATTGACAACCTTAATACCTTGGGGATCAGTGTCAGTGTATGTATGTGCCCGCGTGTATGTTTGTATGTATGTGTGTATGTGTGTGTGTATATAAACGCCCCTGCAAACACATAAATGGTGTTGAACGAATCCTGTAGAACCTTAAATCTTGTTTGATGGTTCGGCAATAGAAGTTCACTATTACTAAAACAACGACGTTCAGAAACATTCCCTCCCTACAATCAGGATCAAACAGGCCAACATTTCAGAATTCCAAGTGCTGTAAGTAAAAAGAAAAGCAACAAAAAAAGCAAAAACAAAACAAACAAACAAAAAAAGCAAAAGACCGTATTCTGAAAATCTCAGTCTAATCCTTGCTACATTTTAGGGTACTTACAACACGCGTCGTATGGTGAAGTGAGTGACGCCACTTCGGGCCTTTGTCGCCTCTACGTCTATTTCACATATCGCAAACCTCTAAGAACTAGCCAGAGACAGAGAAAAGTGTGATATGTGAAGCGAGGGCTGGTGCCGTAGCCAGCGTAAGGGCACTACTTAACTTACTTTTTACAACATGCATCTACCAACGTCCTACGTTGAACCCCGTCTGAACCTTGAAAATCTGCCATATCCTCACTCGATACGATATTTTGATCACGAACCCGGACAAAAGGCCGCCCCTACTTCCGCCCTGATATATCATTCGACACTGGTGTATCGTATCTCATTGCAACTTTCCAGTTCCCACCGCTCAGTCACGAGCAGTGTCTGCCTCATTTGTGTCGGAGAAGAACCTGCTGAACTCAACAGGAATCTCTGACAATGACGGATCTATCGATTATTTTCGCGGAGAACGTCATCTTTCTTAATAAGAGAAACGCGAATATTTCTGTTAGAAACCATCAACCAGAACTGTCACCAAAACTGT
>VCCN01001112.1:77310-89096 GCA_006491835.1 Architeuthis dux | reverse complement strand
TGGTCCTATTGTGCGGCTGGTCCTAAAAACCGATGGTCCTATCAAGCAGATTCCACTGTAATTAAGTTGGAACCTCAATCTCCTTGCATCCAAGCCAGTAGCTCTAATCACTTAGCTAAATACGCAAGCGTTGCAAAGAGCCGGCGCGTAAGTGCATTGCATATCGATTTAATGTCAAAATGAAGTTTTCCAAAAAGAGCTAAATTTACTGGCCATCTGGTTTGGCTTCTCTTTCAGTTCGACCGGCCGTGGGCGTTTCCAGCTTTGAAATACCAGCAAGCGGTCAAGCTTTGGCTATTTACGTTAACTGGCGGTCAGTATCCAATATACAAGAGGCAGAGGTAGGCAAATATTTGCTGCTCTCCATAGGATTTTGACTTTCATTGTTCTGACAATAGGGTCGACTATATTGCTATCATCAGCCTTGGAGCATTGATTCGCTTCCGCTAAGAGTAAGGTGACCTTATTCACTTAAGAGGTGGCACGGAAACAAGATTCTCTATTTTCAGCATCGGAAATCAGATAGCACAGACGTCTTCTTTTGTCGTACACTCTTTATTGCCATTGGTGCGCTTTCTGTAGATGATCAACAGTCAAGCCTCCGAAGCAAGTGCTAGTGAATTCGATCTTCACTGAACGCCCCGTACTTGTGTCAGAATAAGCTTAATAAATACCTACATTGTAATCACTGGGGCGCCTGCTGTAGATAACGGGGATATCATCACAGGCTATTGCTAGTAGGTTCTACCCTCACCGGATGATACATATGTAAGGTCATATGTCAGAATAAACTAAATAGTTACATTGTAGTCACATGGGCGCCTGTTGTAGATAGTAGGTAAATTATCACAGGGCCTGGTTCAACTCCCCGAATTTCATCTTCCCGAACTCGGTTTTCCCGTTGATTAGTCACTTTTTTTCGTAGTTTATTATTTACACAAAACACTGGTTAACCTTTTTTTACTAAATTTACTGCGATGGGGTTATGTTAATGTTTACTATTTATGAAAAAAAGGCATCTATTGTAAATGTGGTATTTATTTACGTTAGTATTTACAATATATACGATGTATAAGATTTATCAAGAAAAATCTTTTTTATGTAGAGTCGTTTGTGTTTTTTTTCTATAAATTGTAAACATTAACATACACCCATCGCAGTAATTTTAGAAAAAAAAGAGTTAACCGGTGTTTTGTGTAAATAATAAAATATGAAAAAAGTGACCAATCAACGTTCGGGAACACCGAGTTCGTTAAGATGAAATTCGGGAAGATGAATGTCACTCATTATCACAGGCTATTGCTAGTAGGTTCAGTCCTCACTGGATGCCACAAAGTTGTTCCCTTGTACCAAACTAAGCTAGGATTAATAAATATCTACATTATATTCCCTTGGATGCCTACTGTAGATGGTCCGTGCATATGTCTCTCAAGCTATTGCTAATGATATTCTCACCCAATGCTCTATACTAATGACCTTGTACCAGACTAGCTAAGTTTAGCAAATACGTTCATCGTTGTCACTTAGGCGCCTGTCGTAGACGGTCAGCAGGTATATCTCGATGGCTATTGCTAGAGATTTCGATCTCCACTGGATTCCTTACAGATGTTGCCTTGTGTCAGACTAGGCTACGTTTAGCAAACATCTACGTTGCAGTCACTTGAGCACCTGATGTAATCTATTGTTAGTAGCTTTGATCACCTCTGGAAACTCAATATCTGTGACCTTCTACCAGTCTAATATTATCTTACATAAAAAAGCAGGTTTGGCTAGTCACTCAATAGAAACCGTCACGTCTTTGCCGTGTTGGGGGTGATCAATGAAAAATTGGAAAAAGGCGTGATCAATGAATAATTTACGTCTCTCACCTTTTGTTGGTCAGTGAATTACTAAACAAAGTCCGAAAACAAGCGTGAATGCTGCCGGACACAAACTAAGTGACCAATTTAACATAAACTTACATTTCAAATTGAACCCCAACTAAAAATCTATTTAGGGGTGAATTGTCAAAAATTGTCAAAAAAAACAACAAATTTGTTTTTCTAGACATAAGGAGTAAATGTTTAAATGTTCAGCCCTCTAGCTCGTGATACGTACATAGCCAGCCAGACTGACTTGAAAAGTGAAGAAACCTGTGTTGACAGTTTTAGTAGACAGTTTGGGTTGGCGGTTTCTACTCTAGATTCAGTTTCAGAAAACACGTTTAAAATCCTTCCGTTGTAAGGAATGCACCAACCTGGCATATGTTGGAATCTCAAGTCAGCAGCGGTAATTGACCTAGCTAAATTTGTAAGCGTGAGACGCAGAGTTGACGCTTAAGTGCACTACGCATCGATTTCATGTCAAAATCACCAACCTGACACCAAAGTTGGATTTGTTTCCTGCTTACACAGCGCTCGTAATCGCATCTAAAGAGATATCAAAGAAAGGCGCACTGCACCTAAGAGAGAAAACTGAAACTCGAAATTCGTGAGAACCGTACTACGCTTTGATCTATTTGAATATACAGTACCGCTTTCAAGTATTTGAACAAACAGTCATTCTGCTTGTATGGCTTGTTTTTGAAAGTTAAAAACAGGAACTTTACGCAAGAAGGACCACATTTTATTGCAATCAGCATTTAGCAATGCTTTGTGGTTCTGAATGCTACGTTTCTGGAAAAGAATGTTTGGTAAAGTAATACGACTAAATTGTCAAAAATGGATCGCATCATAAGGACTGATTTGACTGATCACCGCTAAAGAAACTAACATTTTTTTACTTTCGTACTAAGCTAGCGTGATTATTCTATTTTATTTTTTATTAAATTAAGTATTGTAAACTATTATTTTTATTCCAATCAGCATTTAGCAATGTTTTGTGGTGCTGAATGCTACATTTCTGGAAAAGAATGTTTGGTAAAGTAAGACGACTTAAAAAAATGGTCGCATCATATGGACTGATTTGACTGATCACCGCTAAACATTTTTTTTTACTTTCGTACTAAGCTGCGCCAGCAATAACTGTTTGAGTTTTAGTAAAAGACGATTATTTTATTTTATTTTATTAAATCAAGTATTGTAAACCATTGTTATTGAGTTTTGACTGCTATTTACCCTCATCTTAATTTTTAGTATTTAAAAAAAAATCACAATGTGTTAAATGTTTTACAATAAACGAATAATAATAGCTTTTTAAAAATATTTTTTATTAAAACCAAGTAAAAAACGATTATTCTATTTAAAAAAAAATTAAATCAAGTATTGAAAACCATTTTTATTAATTTTTGACTACTATTCACTGGATTCCCTACACATAACAAAAATGTTAGCTTCTTTAGCGGTGATCGGTCAAATCAGTCCTTATGATGCGATGCATTTTTGACGGTTAAGTCGTAATTTTCCGAATTTAAAAAAATAGAATTAAATGGTTAAATGAATTTGATCGCCGGCCTCTATAAGATTCCAACTTTCAACCCCACTCGCCCTCGATAAGAAGTCCTTATCCCGAGGAGAGCAACTGCCCCGTTTGCATTCCTAGAGGACGACCATTCTTACAGAAAGCTTATTTCTTCCTGAAAATTACAGTTGTCTTACGATTAACAGACATATTCTTTTTTTTAGACTTATTTTGTTTTTAGATTTCTCTCAGTGAACTCTGTTCGTGACAAGCGCCAGTCCAATGCCCTAACCACTTAGCCCGAACCGCGAGCTTGACGCTTTTATGTCTTTCCTAATCTCTTGCCATGCATTCATTGTGTGCGCATTCGCTCGACATTTCGCTGACAAGTATGTCGAAAATGAGATTATCTTTCCCGCCGAATTTCTCTCATTATGAATGGGACAAGGCAATCTGTTTACGTAATCAGTTACTTGGGTGCTGGGTTATCTGAAGCATGAATCAGATATCTATTTTCGTTTCTCTCTTTCTCTCGTCCTTCCTTCCTCCCTTCCTTCCTTCTTTCTTTCTTTTCTGTGTTTTGCGCTCTGCCTTAAAACAAAGAATGGAAACAATTCGTTTTAACGTAATATATCACATTTATGGCTGGTCTGCACACATTCTCCAAATTCACAGAGTGTAGCAACAAATTATTTGATCCACTTGATTCTCCTTAAGGGAAAATAGTAACAGGATATTTTGAAAATGAGCTCTGAGATTGAAATAGAATGAAAATAACATAGATTTTTATTATGATTAAGATTCTCTGTGTATTTATCTACATTTTATACATGTAACTATTGTCTCAAATACATTAAAGGCGAAACTGGAGGAATTGGGGATTCGAGGAAAGGTTTTAATGTTGTTCTCTTCCCCACAAAAATGGCGGAAGTAGCTCGTATATGAGAATATAAGAATTTGAATACGTCATTATGTTCACTCTGCCTTTGTCGAGGTGCATTTAATATTGTTTATTTCGGTATTCATTTTCTGTTTAAAAGATAAATCATCCATTTACCCTTTCAAAATGGCCAGGCTAAGTTAGATTTTGGAAATATCGAGAATACGGGTACAAAATCTTTTATGCGAAATACCTGGGACTACACAAGCTTTTGAATTTGTTTTTTTCTTTCAGATTTTGGAATAGAGGTACAGTAAACCATCGCTATAACGAACCACTATATAAAGAATTTCGGCTTTAACGAACTCATGGATCCATCCGAATTGAAGTCGGATTTGCCGAACGAAGTTCGATAAATGCGGTGAAACACGTGAACCATAATGAACTTTCTTCTTATTTACCGAACGAAGTTCGATAAATGCGGCGAACACGTGGACCATAACGCACTTTCTTCTTATTTACCGAACGAAGTTCGATAAATGCGGTGAACACGTGAACCATAACGAACCTTCTTCTTATTTACCGAATAAAATTTGATAAATGCGGCAAACACGTGGAGGTAAGGTCGAAAATAAAACGAGGGGTTACCGAATTGCCTTCGGATTTACCAAACGAAGTTCGTTAAATGCGGCGAACTACCTAACTTACTTCATATTTACAGAACGACCATCGGGTACAGCGAACTTTCTGATTTAACGACCCCAATTAGTTCGTTATAGCGAAGGTTTACTGTATTTTCATTATTATATCCCTGACTACGAGTCAATCCTTCTGTAAGTTGATCCTAGGTTTTGAGCCTGTACAGATAATTGTGTAGTGTTCTGACACGGCGTGGATGGCGTATATTGAGCGTAGGTCGTCTTTATTATTACATGATTTGTAGCTGAGCGTTAGCTTCCATGTGTGCATGAAAATAAGAGGTTTCAGAATTTCGTATAAGTGATTTTGTTCCTGTATGAGAGAGATCTTAAAGTCATCTCAAGTGAAGACTCAAAAGTAACACAAGCCACCTTTCTGCTAAACACGGAAGTAATATTGGCACTATGAAGTATTACTGGACTATTGACTACGGACTTTTTGTTGCGATAGTTTCCTTTTAGCATAGACTTCTATCGACTAATGTACCTCAACAAAGAGAACATGATGATGTATTCAAATTCTTATATTCTCATATACAAGCTACTTCCGCCATTTTAGTATGGAAGAGAGCCGATGAGTGAAACGAAAGGGAGAGAGAGAGAGATAGAGAGATAGGGGAGAGGGGGGTAAAAGAGGTGACAAGAATAAAGAAAGAAGGTGGGAACGCGATCAAAGAGGTGAAAGACGGAGAAGAAAGTAAGAAAGAGTGAGAGAGTGAAACAATAGAGAAATAGACCTGTTAGAATTTGAATGAAAAACAATGAAAAGAAAAGAAGAAGGAAGTGATTTAGAGAGAAGAAGAAAAGGAATGAGAGACAGGGAGAAGGAGAGACAGGAATAGAAAGAGAGGTGTGGAGGAAGGTGAGTGAAGAAAACGATTAGGAGAGAAAAAAGACAGGAGAGAGAAATATAAAGACAAAGAGAGAGGGTGTGAGAAAGAGAAAAGAGGTGTATAAGAAGAGTGTGAAAAGGAGAAAGAAAGGAAATGAGTAAGAAAAAAGAAAAACAGAGAGAGAGAGAGGTGGGGGAGTGGGGAGAGACAGGATAATGGAGTGGGAAATGAAAGATGGGAGTGAAAAATACGAAGAAAAATGAAGGAAATAAAAGCGTACAAAAGAGGAAAGACAAGAGAAAAGCAATTAGAAAGAAAGAGAGCAAAGAAAAAGAGGAAAGAGGAAAAGTAGTCCTGCAATTTAGCCAAGCAAAACATCATATAACAATACTAATCTTAATGATAATTAGATACGGCTGGATAGGAACAGGGAATTGTGCAAACAGTTAGATTTGACCATGCCAAGTAACGACATAAGCACCAATCAGAAGCTATCCTAGTGAATGCATTGAGGTTTTGAACTGACATTTTAACTGTAGAAACTACAGATGCGATAAGACTTATCCACAAAACTCTAGTTCTTAGGCTTCAGTTGTGTGACCACACAAACGATTTGAAAAAGCTTGGTTCCTGCTGGGAAGGAACCAGAGCCGGTTACTGAGCTGTCCCCAACCCGGGATAGCTGATTCGACTTACGTACTTCACATCCAATCACCACATGGAAAAACCAAACGACATATTCTCTGACCGTTTGCAATGTTGAGCCCAAAGGCAGAAGGGTTACTCTCAACTGTGTGTCGACAAGCAAGAAGGAAGAACCACTTGAATTTCGGTTTCAACCAAGCTTCATCACTTAGGCAAATATCAGTTTCTTCTACATCACTTTGTTTTAAAATCAGTTTTCTCACAACAATATCTCCAAAACAGGAATGAATTCATGCGTTTCTCAAGGGCATTAGTGCCAAGTGAATATAAATAGCCTCGACCGGAGCTTGAACTCAGGTCGCCGATTCCATTGTCCGCGCCTCCTACGGGTAAACTAGTAAATAAAGAGAGATGCAAGCAAATGTTTCGTGTATAATGTTGTTGGCAAAGACTGTAGAAACTAATGTTGGGAGTATCCTTTTCTTTTAAAGCAAAGTAAGAACGGGTCTGGGATTACTCTTTGCTGCTGATACCATGTAACCCAGTACAACCTGTCGTATGCGTAATTTGGAGTGGAGATGGACACCACCGAGTAACTACCATTGCCCTGAGAAATGCCATGGCGGGGAAGTACACAGCATGGCATCCCGACGATCTATTAGATCATTCAAATGGTTCTTCGGACGATTGAACTCCTTCTTGTTATTTGTGTTGTAAACACGACGTTTCGGCCGAAGAACCATTCGAATATTAATGACCCTTCTCAAAACTATAGAAAAGAACCAATTGAATATTAATGACCCTTCTCAAAACTATAGAAAATACTCGATCATTGTTAGAATTGGAACTGGAACTGGAAGAAAACATATAGTTATCCACTCAGGTTAACCATATCTGGCACAAGGCCGCAAAAGTGGAGTACCAGTTTAGGATCGAACTCACTACTCGAGCAATAGTCTGCGAGGTTAGTTTATTAATAATCACTCTACGGCAAATCTATCTCTTAAACGGGAGAAACACAAAAAGCAAAAACAAATCTCATCAAAGTAGGCCACATTCACAAAGCAATAAAAAGAGAAGCAATTATTAGAAACCAACCAAAAAGAATCTGGATAAACAAATAAGTACTGTTTACGAGGTGTGGCTGTTAAATAACAAGGATGGGCTTATGCAAATTAAACCACAACGCGCATACACGAACCATGTGGTATACATTGGCCAATGGGAAAGCATAAAACAAGCCCTGGAAATTTTAATCTGTTCACACATCGCTTGAAGCAAACATATTCAAAATCAGTTTTAAATTTTTGGTGAAATTGAACAAAAAGGCTACCGAATCTTTTCGTATGCTAACTGAAGTTCATGGGGAAGAATGCCGGTCATGTGTGTTCGAGTGGCACAAGAGATTTTGTGCAGGTCGGGAAGATTGTCGGGAAGTGATGAAAAACAAAGGTTGATCAGTACCTAGTACCCACTTGAGAACGCCAGGTACCGTAAGCAGCTTGTGACCTTGTGCCATACTAAGCAATTCTTAGTAAATAAAAGAAACTGATAAAAAAGTTTTTAAAAAAGATATCCATCATATTATGAAACGTTAAATGAAAATATGTCACTTTTATGAGGTATAAATTGGGTTACAGCACTTTCGTCTGCATCATTTTAGCAAATATCAGTTTCGTCTAAATCATTTTGGTCTAAAATCACTTTGGTCTAAAATCACTTTTGTCCCAACAATATCTCCAAAAGTTCTCAATCAATTTTAATGACATTTTGTCGAATGATTGGCCATGGGCAAAGGAAGAATGAAGTTTGGGGTGGATCCAAGGATTCTATTCGATTGCGAGGAAAGAAATTTCAGGTTCCGTCCAAAAATTTAATTAAAAAATATCTCTCAATCGAAAAAATCCCTGGATCCACCCAAATATATCAATTTTTAGCCAGTGGCCCACCCTTCGACAAAATGTCATTGGAATTCATTGAGAACTTTGGGGGATATTGTTGGCACAAAAATGATTTTAAACCAAAGTGATTTAGACAAAACTGATATTTGCTAAAGTAATGTAGACGAAAGCGCTGTACCCCTCTGACACACGTGCATGCCGTATATCAAGCGGAGATAGTATCAGGTCGTCTCTATTATTACATGATTTCCACCCCTTCTAGAGCATCCGAAATGGATGTAACTCACTCTCATTGCCGTGTGGTGCTTATAAGATAAGCACAATAACCACTGTATTGGCTGGAAAGCTTCTTAACATTCCTGGAATAGTCAACGAGGACCGAACTTGTGTGCAAAGCGAACACGCTAACCATCAATTTACAGTTGGTGATTTGCGTATGGATATTTACTAAGCTTCGATTAGTCTGGCACAAGGCCAAATGGGGGAGCGCCTGTCTGCCTGCATTGAAAAGCAGTATTCGAAATCCTGGCTCCGACACTGACCACTGGCGCCGTCCAGAAATACGCAATTATCACACTTACCAAGTATAACCAGATGGTTTGCAAATATAAAAGACAGTAAAAATATATATTCTAGAAGTAGAATTATACGCATTTAATGAGTGTGAATCTTTCTGGCCCAAAAGAATATTCGTGTGGTACCACAGCCCCCTTATTCCCTATGATCTGAGTCCTCGTGACTATTTCCTGTTCCCCAAAATCGAAACCCAACTCCGTGGTCGCTATTTGGGAACTGTTCAGAACATCCAACAGGTCGTGACGAACCAACTGAAGACAGTGTCAGTTGAAGACTTCCAGCACTGTTACTAGGAGTGGGAACAACGTCTACGTTGGTGTGTGGCTTCCCAAGAGACCGATTTTGAAGGATATAAAGTTTATTTGTAATTAAGGTGATAATAAATATTTTTACTCAATCAGTCTCATTACTTTCTAGACAGACCTCGTACATGTTCATCCATTCCCCGGTTTTATTTGAGGCTACATAAATCGCTACGGCAACATGCTAGACTCTAGAGTTTCTGCCTTATGGCACTGAGCTGAGGACGTGCTTATTTTGTTGCACTGTGTGTTGCGCTTTCATTCAAGGTAGTGGTGAATGTGTTAATGTCATGTTCGGTCGTTTCGGCGAACAACATGTCGCCGACACACAGTCAGCCGACACCAGTTTCATCATGCGGACGATTCGTAGACAACCTGTTTGACGAACATCACTTTTGCCGACTTGGCTTTGCGCCGACTGCCTTTTCGTCGAATACATTTTTTTTACCATTTAGAGGTTAAAAAACGAAAAAAACAGTGACATTTCTGAAAGATAATTTTATTTGACATCTTAACATTGGAAGAAGAGGATAATAAAACATATTTTATTATAAAAGGAGTTTTTACGACTTATCAGAGAAATAATCCAGCAGACACCGACGCCCTGTTTGAAAAACATAATTAAACTTGAAAATAATTAGTCCATGAGTTTTTGCCTGGCTTTGCTAAAGAGAAAAAAAGCCCAAATTTCAGTCAAAAGAAACGGAAAACAATTTTCATTAATTATTAAGTAGAATATTGCAATGTTTCGAACTTTTTGATTACTTTTACTAGGCTCTCGGTCGTTTCTTCGAACAAAACCTTTATATGCAAGTTTTTTTTTTCTCGGTTGTTTCTTCGAGTTTATTTAACCCTTTATGGGACAAATGACTATATATGATCACCTGAGGACCCGTCAGCCACATGCAAATATTGTAGCCACAAATACAACATAATCGGCACCAATGTGGTCTGCAAGCTTTGCAAAGTACACTTGTGCTTGAACAAAGGCAGAAACTGTTTTGAGGCATACCACACCCCATTAAATTAGCAGGTTTTTGGCCCACACAATAACATTTTAAAATTAACCCGGGGGTGTTATTTTCTCTTGTCAATATCAATTTTTTGTATCTATTCATTATATTGAATGTTATTATTTACTTATTTAACTTTCTACTTTAATTTTCAATTCTTTTATATTTTCCATTTTGGCCACTGTTTGGGCGAGGCATCATATATGATCACTTCATCAGAGGGGGTTTTGCCAGACAGAAAACAGAAAAAATTCAGAAAACTTGCAAATGAAATATTTTGTAAGTTGGTCTAGTGTAACATACAAAAAGGTTGTTTGGATAACTAAAATAGTTTTAGGGGTGCCCTATAAAGGGGTAATGTTAATGGAAATTCCTATTTAGAAGTCAAATGTTCAAATACATTGTTTGAATAAAGAAAAAGATAAGGTAAAACCAGGTATCACGTTTCGAGCAAGTAAGATGTAGAATTTCTTGGATAATAGTCTGGATACATACACATACACATACACAATATGACTGTATCCAACCTCATCGAGAAAATCTGCCATTTGTTCGATTCGCTGCACACGCTCTCAGATACATACATGTATACACACATATATGCATGCATATACATACATACATGCATATATACATACATGCATGTATACATAAATAGACACACAATGATACTAAATAATTATATACATGCATATACGCATACATACATGGATGTATACATACTTGCATACATACATACCCCCGTCTTTCCTTTTCTTTTGGTGTGCTTATTTTCTTTTACAGAAATACACATCCGCACACGCGCACACACATACACGTACACACAGACACACAGACACACAATGTAGATATCTTGCCTCGGAAATACACATCCACACACATATACACGTACACACATACGCACAAATACACACAGGGACAGACACACGTAATGTAGATCTCTTGCCTCGGAAATACACATCCACACACGCGCCCACACACGCGCGCACACATATACACGTACACACATACACCATACACACACAGAGACTGACACACGATGTAGATCTCTTGCCTCGGAAATACACATCCACACACATACACATCCACACACATACACCATACACACATACTCACACACAGACACACGATGTAGATCTCTTGCCTTGGAAATACACATCCACACACATACACCATACACACATACATACACACACAGAAACACGATGTAAATCTCTTGCCTCGGAAATACACATCACACACGCGCGCGCACACACACACATACACACAAAGACAGACTCTCTTTCCTCGGAAATGCATTGTTACATTTCACCGTTCTCGCACGCTTTCGGGACTCAGTCGGCTAACTCGTGGTTGCCTAGCAACAGATCCCTCTCCCTCCCCGCCCTCCCGGCCGACCTGAAACGTGAGACGGGCTTCATCTTTTAGAGCATCCAAAGTGAGAAGATGTATGTTTGTTTGAGACGCTATCCATCCACTATATCGGCTGACATTGTCCCGTCGTTTTGGGTCGATCGATGATTGGTTGAGGAGGCGGCGGCGGCGGCGGCGGGGAAGGGG
>VCCN01001111.1:653151-664108 GCA_006491835.1 Architeuthis dux | reverse complement strand
AATTTAATAATTTATTAATTTAATTAATTTATTTAATTTATTTATATAATTTAATAATGTTCGGAGGTAGGTACGTAGATTGTAAAGCTTATTTGGAATATACAAGTAAGGTGTGCCTGTAGAGGTCTACACTTAGAAATCGGATCTGCAGGGTCAGGTAGGGTCTTGGTTTATCGCACATTACTGACTGCACGCTATAGTGGCACCTTTTTTCTTGTACCGGTATTGACAGAGAGACAGCGGCGCTAACAACATTACCGATGTTAAATCTTGACAGGTCAGCGCTGTGTTCTGTTTAGTGACTCTAGAAACAATATCCGGCAATGGTGCCAGAAGTCTGTTGGCAGCTAAATCAAATCGGGAATTTGTACTCAGAAAAAAAAAAGAAAGGTGTTTAATGAAAACAGTCATCACGTGACAGGTTATTTTTGGAAGATGGTCATGTGATGAGGAGGTCATGCACTGTAAGAGTTGACAAATACGTTCGCCTTGGAGCAATGATACTTTTGTTCAGCTGAATATTAGTACTAAAGTTAGTTCGATGGTCACTAGGTGTCGAATACTTGTGGCCTTGTGCCACACCTAACTAAGATATGTAATTACCTCCGGTGATTCGTCAAGGTGAAGTGGTTAACAATCGTGTCCACCTGCCCGTTACTATCATCATTATCATCCACTGCTGGACAAAGACCTTTCCCATCTCCTTCATTGCGTTAATCTCTGCCATGTCTTACCGGTAAACCTTTCGATCTCGTCTCTCCATCTTCTGTCTGGTCTTGTCCTACTGCGTTTACTGTCCCAGGGGCAGCGATCGGTTAGCTTTTTTGTTCCAACTGCTGTCCCTTCTCCTCGCTATGTGCCCTGTCCATCTCCATTTTTGTTGCTCAATTACTTGTGCGATATCCTTCACTGTTGGTTACTAATATAGTAAATTCCATATCATTGGTTACCTATAACTTATGGCGTGTGACAGAAACAAGTAAGCTAAGCAAATACCCCCAGGCACCTCATCGTGGCACAAGAGTTAACAAACCGTTACTAACATAGTGAGTTCGATATCACTGGCTACTCCAAACGTGTGCCCTTGTGCTAAACTAACATAAGCTTTGTAGATATAGATGATTATATAAGCTAGTCTTGCATTACTACTGTAGTGAATATAAAATGTTTTACGCCAGTCATCCAAGTAGAGATGAATTTGTTTTCCTCGAAAATCAGCATTTTTTCTAGAAGGTGAACATGTATCTCCTTCACTGATATAAATACCCCACTATTTCAGTCAACAAACAAACTTAATGCACAAACGAAGTCTGCCCGGGAAGTATCAAGCCATTTTGAATATCTGGAGAACCGGCTGTGCAACACACCCGAATCCTACGTTTTAAACGTTGCTTCATTGGAGTAAAAAAAAACTTCTGTTTACCACCATCACATTCGGATATTACACCCGAAGATTGGCAGAAACGTCGTGTTAACAACACAAACAACAAGAAGGAGTTCAATCGTCCGAAAAACTATTTGAATGTAAATGACCCATTTCAAAATTATAGACAAGGTTAATTAATGTTCGTTTGTAAAAGTCTAATATTGACATCAACACGAAATAAATTATCAGCGCCGTCACTGACACGCTCGTTTAAAGTATTAACAATTTAATTGTCACTTTACACTTTGTTTTATGATATTCATCACACTTCCAATATACCGTCAACCAAAACTGTCACCAAACTGTCACCAAAACGTATGTATCACGCGTACATGCCACACCAACTGAGCTAGAGGGCTGGTAATTTTAACATTTACTCCTTAATATGTCTAGAAAAAGATGCTGTTTCCTAAATAGGTTTTTAGTGTGGGTCTCTTATTCACGCTTGTTTTTTGGAAAATTCAGACTTTTTAGTGATCACTGCCCAACAAAAGGCAAGAGAAGTAACTCCTTCATTGATCACCCCCCACCCAAAGAAAAATAGGTTTTTAGTGGGGGTTCAATTTACAATGTAAATTTATGCTAAATTGATCCCTAGTTTGTGCCCGGCGTTCACGCTTGTTTTTCGGACTTTTTAGTGATAAGTAACTTATTCATTGATCACCTCCTTTTTTCATTGATCACCCCGAACACGGCATGCTGCCATAATACGTTGGTCACGTGGCGGTTTCTATTGAGTGACTAACAAGACCTGTTTTATTATCAATTGGTCTGTCTTTATAAAGGAGTATTACTAATCAACTTCTGCTATCGCTTTTTCGATTCTATAATTTGGAGAGGCATGATATCAAAGTTCACTTGATGACTAGTGTATAAACAATGACTATCCAACTGTCCTAGCGCTACCACCATGGTGGCGTGAGTTGCCAATTAGTTTTTTCGTATTGTTTCATTTCTAAAAACGTATATTTAAATATCTTAAGATATTTTCTTTCAAGTAAATTCTTTTTAATTTGTAACTTTTTTCAATTTCAGAAACCTTGGTAAATTGTATATCTCGGTAAATTGTTGTCGATACATAGGTGTCTTTCACAATCCATTTTAAGAATTCTAAATGTACAGTAGTGTGTGTATTGCATTCAAGAGTGTACAGTACAGTAGTATTTGTGGGGGGGGGGTCACAAGTTTTTTGCAAAATTTCAATTTTCGCTGTGTCCCGAGCCCTGTGAAATTGGAGGGACTACTGTATGTCGAAGATGTGAGACAAATTGTGCATTTTCGGAGCTCCCATATATTTTAGCTGCTTGCACATGAATTGGCAATGAAGCAGAGAGCAATGTTTCTCTGAAATGCCCCAACACCATCGCAAGAAGCAAGGAAGTCTCCCCCCTGGAAGTAATCACGGCTGCCTGCATTCTTCTTCTTCTTCTTCTTCTTCTTCTTCTTCTTCTTCTTCTTCTTCTTCTTCTTCTTCTTCTTCTTCTTCTTCTTCTTCTTCATCATCATCAAATCTTTTTGATTCTGATCGCCTACTTCAAAGCGTCCAGTGATGCAAAACATCCCATTTCAATCGTGCTAGACGTCAAATCGATTTAATATCACTGGATATGAGACAACCCCCCCCACCCCAGCCCCTGCAGATCTTTCTCCCTCTTTACAGAGAGCAACACTTCAAATGTAAACACAAACTGCTCATCGAGAGATCGCCTGGAGGATTTGGAAGTCTTTTCCAATAATCTACTGACACTAGATAACTAAAGTGGCTCGCATGCCGGCTATTTTAGATAGATATGAAATATTGACCAGTCGATACAAGTTTTCTGCTCAGTTGAATTTCGTTACATTCACTTGTTCAGTAGTTCTCAATCCAAATTGTATGACGGCTCAATAAGAAATATATTTGTCTTTTGGAGGACATCAATTGTAAAAATGAAATGAATTAAACAACACCGTTTCGCTAGTCTATGAACGAAACTCTTCTAAGTGTCTACTGATTCACTTACTCATTGTCAGTTCTTTTTTGTGTCTGTCGCTAAAAAGAGTGAGATTATACGAGATTTAGTGATAACACAACGAAACGAAACGAAACATAGCGTTATCTTTCCGTTTTCAATTTTAAACGTTATTATTATTATTGTATTTTAATTGTTTTCTTCGTGAATTTTAATCTGATTTGAAATGTCTTTTTCGATTGAAAGAAGTTATAATTGTATTATTGCCATCACTGAAAACCCTATGACCTACATTCCCGTTTTCAATTTTAAACGTTATCATTTTTCTTTATTGTTTTTCGTTAATTTATTCACTTATTTCTTTTCATTTGTGTGCCTTTTTTTTCTCTCTCTCGAATACATACAGTGATACCCTTTTCCGTTTAATACTCATATTCATTATGAACTAAGTTCTATTTTCTTCTGTTTCTTTATTTATGTATTTAGCTATGTAATTCGCTTTGTTCTTCGTTAGTTACACAGAAAATGAGATCGGGCAGTAGCATCCATACAGTTATCAATCGGTTTCTTTCAAAAATCAAAAGGAAAACGAAACATCCAGAAATGGAATTTCAAAAAGGAAGGGAAAGACAAAATAAATACATGTAAAGAAAATGTATATTCAACATTCCCTATCATTTGCGCACCCGTGCATCTGATGTCATAAAAATGCAAGATCCCGCTTCGCGTTCACAAAAAAAACAAACTAGTTTCATTTCAAATCCTTCCAGGCCAATCGTCAGCGCTCTCTACCGAATACTTTCGTCGTTTCTAATGTGAACTGCCGTTTTCCGGGCCATTCATGCCCCTGCAACAAAATTCCGTAACTTGTGACCTTTATCATTAGTTTCACAGGCATATGGTTTTAACTTAACCACAATCGATCCGTTTCTCGTAGTTCCATCTACACATGGAATGCCTGTAGAAAGAAAAAACCCGTACGTCTAAAAAGTGTTAACGCTAAGCGCAGAAATGTATTATGCCACCATTGCACAGAATACCGCCTTCTAAAAAATGCAGAACATTTTTTAAAAAACCTGAAATTACGATTACAAAATTTAAAAAAAAACAAGATCCTTTCCTTCCTATATCGAGAAAAAAAAAGTTTACAACACCTTGGAGAGAATAAAAAGAGTCATTCCAGTTTGATTTTCATTAGGCTCTCATAATTGTGCGACAATCCTTCTCTTTTTTATTTGTCTGTCATCGTTTCATTCTTTTCTTTATTATTTTTTTTTCAAAGGAACATATGTGTGCATGTGTGCATATGTGTGCATGTACGTCTTCTTTTCGTTAATATCCATGTGGCGAAAACAACAACACAACATGTCGAAAGTTCAAGTTCCCTGAGGAAAATCAAAACACAGTTCATATTACATAGAGAGTTCTCAGAAGAATTGGTAAACCTTGGTTCACTATAAGTGACTTCTAGATAAATGCAGTAACATGTCCGAGAATCGAAAGAAAAAGAAAATGCTTACTTCATCAGGCGATATTTCATTCATCAATTTTCCCCTTTTTTTCCTTTATTTTTCTATTCCTTTTCATAGCTTCCGTCTTTCTGGATGTTCTTTCTTTCTTGAAGCTTCAATTTTTCCTTTTATCTTTCATCATCTGGTCGTTGTGGCATATTCGATGTTCTAGTGTTTCTTTGTTCTTTTTTCCATCTTCTGTGTTTTTCAGCATTTGGCCGTGATTTCGTCCAGTGGGTGCATCTATTTGTGGTGCACAACTCCAATGTCGTAGCCGTGGTAACTTCGTTTTTTTTGTCATAATCGTAGTGGCCGTGGCAAACCCAGAGTTCGATCTTCGATGTCATGTTTCGAGATCCTGGTCGCGGCGACAAGTTTTGCATATATACCATGATGCATTAGTGTGTTGCACCGCCAAGATACCGTTGTGGAAACTGTGGAAGACTGTAGTCGTTGGTTATTCGGGTCACAGCTGAAAGTGGTAAGGTGGGTCATCTCGAAAGAAAACGAGGCAATGCGAAAGATAGTTGTTTTAGTAATTCGATTTATTTGCAGTTTTTAGAAACTGCCCGATAAAAAGAGAAGACACAAAGCGAATTACTATTTTCTAAACCCACCCCACGCACCCCCACCCATTCTATCTTCGGCCACCTCTCTTCATCGTGCCGTGGTCAAACTCCCACTGACTGATTTCCCCCAAAGAACTTCCCCTGTCCTCTGCTCAGCAAATCCACCCGTTGCCCAAAGCCATCCTCATCCTTTGGTGACCTACCAGACACTTGTTCTCTATTCTAACATGCAAAAACGCTTTATGTCTTACATACCCTTCCCCACCAAACACCTCGGCTACAATAGGTTCGACTTTCAATGTAAGTATAATGCTAAACTGGACCCTTGCTTTTTGTCCGTCAAGTTAGATAAACCGAATCTTTATCTTTTTGTTTAACCGTATACGTAAAGGCCGAAATCCACTAAACTAAGAGATGACAGATGCATCAGATAGGTTTTAAGAAACACCGACTCAACTAGCCAAGGAGTTCAAAACTGTCAAAGAAAAGAGTCGTGCGTCTGGATGGATGATGGCTACAAGGACCTGAAGAGAGCATCCAATTAAATCCGGATATGTGCCAATCTCTTGAGTTTCAAGAAATGTCAAGGACCGGCGCCGCTTTGTTCAATATACAAAGCCTAAGAAAGTGTTTTTCGAAGTGATCTTTTACAATGAAAGCAGGTTTGAGTTATTCAGCGGCGCCCCGAAATGTGACTTAGACGGTCTGATGAAAAAATATCATCCTGATTGTCTGTCTTCGAATGTCACACATGGTGAGAGAGGCGTGCTTCCTCAGCCAATGTGGTTTTGCGACCGATTAGGTGTGCAAACTGACTTATAATCTGCAGGTTATCAGGATAATCAGCCTGTCGATTGTTTATCACTTTATCACTCTATCCTGATGGGAATGCTGTCTCCTAGTTGGACAATGCTCCTTGCAATTCTCCAAAACCCACTAAAACCTGGCTGGCAGAAAACGGCTTTGAAATCATGTACTGACTTAGACAATGAATGGATATGAACTGATTCAGGAGGGAGAATAAAGCTGCAACAGATATTGTTTGGACGAAAAGCTATATCTTCCTTTGTGAACCAGCTAATCTTTGTAGCTCTCGTATACGACGCAGCTGCTTTAATCTGAACAGCAGATTATTATTGTTTCCAGTGTTTAGAACCAGATATTGTTGTATTTGAAGATGTTGCTTACACTCACTGTGTATATAATAAGATGTAAATATTCGAAGTGGTATTGGAAGGTGCGTAAAGGTATCTATTGTTCCGTTTTATTCGTAATACATTTTGTATTTAATATTTCTGTGTTAAATGTCTTTGAATACTTATATAATATACGTGAAATTCATGTTGTCAGATGTAGTGCTAAAAAGCTACAACTCCAATTTAAGTAAAAAATGCCGGATCAAATGAAACTGTGACTTAAATGTAAGTGACACATGCTGGATCATATATTACTAGATTATTTTTGATGTTTGAAATTTATTTTCTTTTTTCCATATTTATTTGTCAAACATTTCAATGTAAAAACCAAAAATCTTAAAAACTACTCACTTAGGAAGAAATTATTTTGGGTTCACTTCGAATTATCACCTCTAGTAGTCTTCACTTGTTGCTTGCTCGTTAAGTAAACTAAAATCGCCCGCCTAGAAAAATGTGGAGAAGGCATATTCCTTCCAGACACGTGTTGTGTGTGTATGCACGAGCGTGCCAGTGTGTGTGTGTTTTGTTACTATTACTACTAATAATAATACTTACTATTGCTTCATCGATAAAAGAAACGCCAAAACCTGTTTAAAAAGCGAATGTATGGTAAGAAATGTTGTGCCATTCGTAAGAGGAATTATCGGAGAAAACTTAAATATAAAAATTAGTTCTTTTCAATGTTTAGAACCAGAGATTGGACGGAAAATGATCTCGAATGACCTCCGAGGTCAACCTCACATAGCCTATGTGAGAGGTTGAGCCTTTCTTAGTCTAAATGAAGAATATTAGGTCTAGAGGCCTTGTAGATTATATATAAAAGTAACAAAGTTAAAAAGTACAAAGAAAAATATAATAATAAAATTAAAAAAAAATAAAAATATAATAACACGAATGAGCAAAATAATCAACTAGTAGTTAATAAGGTGCAAACGGGCGGACCGGATAATATCCTCAACGAGTGAAATATGAGAAAAGAAAATTAATGTAAAAATAGAAATAGGAAATAAAAATAAATTAGAATAAAATGAATATAAGAATTTTAACAGGAAAACTAAATAGCTAGACAAAAAAATCAGAAACTAAAATAACAATACGAATAGAATAACGAGGACAGAGGAAACTCATTAACAGCCAGACATAGGATGAAGACAATATACAACCACAAGCGCCTAAGTATACGAACAGCTAGACAAATTATAAGATAACAAATGGTGATCAGCGCCTATGGATAGAGAATCGCTGGCTAATCACAACTTCAGAGCCATAAAAAGGATAACATGAAAAATATTAATGAGCACATAAACACAAAATGAACATACAAACCACAGACTTAAATTTAAAAAAGATTAAAGGAAAAAAAGAAAAAACGCGTACAAACACGCCCACATAAAACATGGATATTTATTGGATGAACCAGTCATCCAGCCATTCACGAAAAACTAGATGTATAAGAATAATTGGAAATAACATTCAAATGTTCATTATGAAGATCTATATGTGAAACCAGCAGTGCAGTATATATGGTCTAGAAAGCTTTGTAGCTTCAAGCACTAAAGATGTTGCTGAAAATAAAAGAGTTTTCTCTTTTAATATAGAATTTTCATATTTATATAAATTTATATGTATATAATCTTACAGTCTTAAAGCTTTTAGGATGTTCCTACAGAAATGTTTTTACATTCTGTTTATTCGTTTATTTCAATACTTGTCATGTAAGTCAATTGTTCATTAATAACTGTTAAAGAGAGATGTTCAGAGGGATTTATATTTTACACAGAATTATATATTATTGTACTATTATGTTCTTGTAGGGATCATCGGTTATTAGCCATGGAACTGTTTCGGGGATTTAAAAACATAACAGTATTTCTACCATGGTTCCTTAGCAGTGTGATTAAGCATCACCTCCATCAAACTATACTTATTATATTTAGTTTGTTCTTTTGTATTAGGGCAGTATCATAATATAAGTAGTTTGTTATTTTGTTTAGGGCATCATCATAGTGTATATTGTATGGATGCAAAACGTATGAAAATGACCTAGCTAGTAAACGGCCGATGGGGGATCATGTGGAAGTACAAAGGATGGTACCCGTGCTTTCGTGTACCACCCCGCCGTTGAGTGTTTACCAGTGATACTAATAACATCGTTTTTGAATTTGATACAAAATACATTTCCCCAAAACGATTTTTACTAACCTTACTTATGTCTCCTCTGAGTCTTGTATGCGATTTACAAATGTGAGGTCTCAACAGACTCCACTTTTATTTATGCGTTTTAGACGAAACCAAACTATATTCATATATGGGACAATATATATTTGTGTATGTGTCTACTGTGGAGTAAAAATTAGTTTCTCAGTGTAGTGAGTTCGATATTGATTTTGTTGCTAAATACTGTGGCTGCATTCCAAATCAAGTTAAGCCTACTGTAGAGCAAATATTAGCAAATATGTATTCCTGTTCATTGCTTGAAATCTTGTAACGTTTTGCTGTTTGCATACAACGGAACGGAATATTTAAATTCGGGTTAAAATGGTTTGTTATCGTGTTTAGATCCGCTCGATGAAACAACATAAATTGTGAACAGTACATATTGTGAACAGTCACTTTCAATGGCAAATAATCGAATACTTCTGGCGATTTGTAACTTTCAAGCAATGATTAAATGAAAATTACAATTGTATTTACACTAAATACGCTCTTTCTACTTTTGGCTAATGTTTCTTCCATATCCGACCCCAACACACGATTAACGGACGCTTATAGGATGAGAACAAAGGAAGAAGACAATCATCAGCCCACGTTACCATCTATATCCCCGCAGGGATAGATAGGTAATCCTGAAATAAATTCGCTTTCAAATACGCACTGTATCCTTCCAGCAGATGAATGCCCTGCCATTTTCTGACAACTTCAACGTTGCTGTCTCGAATATCGTAGTTAAACCAACGGCATTTACATTGAAATTAGTTTAATAACTATTCAAATGGGCACTTGAGACACAAGGACCTATAGAAATCTTCGTAGCTGTTTCCATAGGCAGAATGCAAATACTGCTTTTACAGAACGCACGCTATTTAGTGGGTCGGTATGAAAAGCCGACGCCATTGAAAAGATATAGAAATAACTGTAATAGCGCTTGGAAACGCCCACATCAATTCACGGTTTGTTTCGGATGCTTCTACACCGGGAAAATGTTCTACATCCACAAGTAGAACCAATGACACCCTAGAACGATTTTGTATTCAAATTGTTTAATGCCGGACGAATTCGAAAAGAAATTCTCCGGCGAAAAGAGAGAGCGCAACCACTCAGTTGAACGCTGTGGTCGCTTATACGTTGGAGTGAAAGAGCAGCCTAACATGATTGCTGGTTTTTATCATTCTATTCAAATGATACGAAATGAAGGATTCGCGTGCGGGGAATATATTGTCCGTACCTCGGGTATTATGGAGAATAAAACCAAGAACAAAATAAGTAAATGAAGTGTCGGGTGAACGGGAAAACCATTGAGGGTGTGTTGTTACTCCACTTACCGCTACCCCGTTTAGCAATCATTCGCTATAGATGCACCTTTTCAAATATTTGTCGTAATACATTTAGTAATGTTATGTTTCCGAAATAAATAATGTTAAAAGACAGCATCATAGATTGTCACCGAAATAACTGTATACCGTACACTTTGATTAATGAGCCATATGTATTAGAATAAACACATACACATACACAATAATGTTTCATGTAGCGATATATATTGACATCTAGTACATTTCACCAGCCCCGGAAAGTAGTTATCAGATGAGATACACAGCAATAATTCATTCCATCTTGTTGAGGATCAACAAACACATCGTATATTTTAAAATAATTGCTGGCACGATCTATATTTATACTATGTTATAATGACCCCGTATAGCGCTGTTTCGTTTTAGCGCTCCTTTTTGTAGGAACATATTTAGAGCGCTAACCAACCTATTACAGCAGATCCACAGTTTGATTTCGAACTACAGACATATGTCGATATGAATGCTCACAGGAAGACGTCCTTGCGCATGCATTACTGCAAAACGAGATATGAGTATCAAGAAAGTCGCTGCCGCTCTGAAAAGCTTCATAATACATCAGGGGAAAAATAGCCTACAATCGAATTATCTATCTATCTAGGGCAGTCAGGATGCTGAAAATGTCCTAAACAGACGCATCAATACACAAAGCGGAACTACGTTCATAAAATGTTAATTTTAAAACTTTAAGTGTTTTAGAAGTTTTAGAATGTTAATATTGTATAATGTCTATA